>JALLBK010001168.1:0-11549 GCA_036940085.1 Discostella pseudostelligera
GCTCCATAATATAGAGGCATACATTAAAGTGCAAAGGTTCCCCAAATCGGGATTCAAACCCAGGACCACACTTTTGTTAATATACGCTCTAACCAATAGATCTACCACACTTTTGTTAATATATGCTCTAACCAGTAGAGCATATACGATCGTATTAGCTCTATTGGTTAGAGCATATATTAACAAGTTCACTGATGCTCATGGCGCTGAAATCATTATTGAAATTTATCCTATCCTTCTTCTCTACCCTCATAAAAGCAGCCAGAATGTCATTGGCGAGATTGATCGGGGCCTGAGACAATAACTTTTGCTCATGTCCTTCAGCCTTGTTGTTCTTTATTATGAAATCAATGATAGCCTCCCTAAGTAGTGCACAGTTCTTTGAGTTGGCAAAATGAAGATGCTCCATAACATTCTCAAGAGTAAGCGTCATTGAAGACACATAATACGCTTCCGCCTCGAGCTTGAGATTGGACAAACCGTATCTATCTGCCGCTTCAATGATCTCCTTAGTATGCAAAATGACAGCTCCAAACGCAGGGATATCAAGTCCATAAATGTAATACAACAAATGATGAAATGTGTCTGGCGATACATTGGGAATATGAACAGCGGAAGGTGCATCGTTAGTTCCACATATCTTGGCAAGCAGGGGAGCAGCTTTCTTCAAGATTAATGAGTGGGCAACGAAAGTCTTAGCATGGATAACCATATCCGTGTTTTGTTTACCCCCGACTTCAAAGACAATATCCGCAGTATCTTTATCCATGAACAACCCTTGGACTGTCTTGCAAACCGAAGGATTTTTTGGAATGAATGGAAATTCGGGGCGGCGCTTCATTCTAACTTCAACCACTAACGTGCCCATTATGAGATTGTTCAGGGCTTTTTGACGTGTAATCATTTCCTCCCATCCAACTCTACGATATTGTTCAAAACGCTCCGTTGGTGATACAACTTTGACGATGTTGTCGTCGTTGCAATCTTTGATAGAAAAGCCATATTTGATATCGATATCATCACTTGACTCTTTTTGTATCATGATGGACAACCATGATTCATCCTCCCCACACCGTTCGACTTCGTATAGATCGAACCAAAGACGCCATCGATGGCCCAAACACGAAAATCTCGAAGATTTAACGTATCCATCGCCGTCACCATCCGTCGTCAGCTCTGCAAAATTATGAAAGTAAACCTTAGTTGTCTCCCAATCTTGAAAAGCTGAAGGTGGGGTACCCACATGAACTGCTGCTGTAGGACGAGGATCGCTCTCGGCACCGATGGGTCGGGACATGATGATGAGAGTAGGGTCGTGGTTGGGCGGGTGATGAAGGGTGTTGGAATGAAGAGGTTTAGTGTGAAGGAATGGTGGGTGAAGGGGGAAGATAGTGTATTCGATTTTGTAGGAAAGTTGGACGGCAGTGATTTTTGGCGGGAGAACTTAGATTTGGCGGGAAATCGCTGCAATCCTCCATGCCGGCCGCCATCCTCATTCTCTCTAGAGAGCTAGAGAGATATCCGATATTTGATGTACTAGGTTATGTTCTACTGAACTAGTGGGTGGTCGAAAGCGTGAGTGGATATCCTCCTCCTCAATCCTTTATCCAACCTCCATCGCCCTTCAATTATCTTGTACTTACTCTATTTCTATTTCATCCTAGATGAGCAACATTCCTGGCTCAGCTCATCCCGCATTTACCTTCGGGGGCATAACTATCGTCGGTGGGGTTCTCGGATATGTTCGAAAGGGGTCGAAGCCATCGCTCGGCGCTGGCATCGTGTGCGGGAGCTTGCTCATCGCAAGTGGTGTGATGATCTCTGGTGATTCGCAATATGGTGGTCACTCTCTCGCAGCAGGAACATCAGCGTTGATGACACTGGGTATGGGGCATCGGTTGATGAAGACGGGTAAATTTATGCCAGCTGGTGTGGTGTCGGTACTTGCGGCGGCGAGCATGGGTTATCACACACTGAAAGCTCTCGAGTGGAAAGATTAAGATTCTACTACGTGCACCGTGAGCAATTTGCATTGAGTCTTTATGCGATGATTATAATTATTCTAGTGGGTGGAAAATTTGTATATATTTAATCTTCCATCAAGTGACCATAGATGCGAATGACTGTTGTATCTGGAGGTGTTGTCAGGTGCCCATCAAATGCAAATGACTTTTGCATCTGGAGTGAGAAGTGTGGTCGGATATCGATCGGTCATGATATCGAACATCGCTTATGTAATTGATCAACTGCAAATACACGGAAACTAAATTGCACGCTCTTCTCTGACATTCTCATCTCCATCAATGCCCACCCAAGCGGTCGGCCATTCCCTAGCAGTCATTACTTTGTGGGGGTTCACCCATGTGTGCGTGTTGAACTTACGTTCAGGCGTGCTGTAATATGAAGTAGATCCCGGCATGCCATAATATCCTCTCAATCGGTTAATATACCCAGTAAATGTGCTGAACCACGTGCCAACGAACAGCCTACCTCGACTTGCAACAATCGTATCAATCATACCCATGAAATTCGGATCTAAATCTTTCAAGCCTGCAGCATCGGAAAAGTCGCTCAAAAACCGTAAATTGTAATGTTTCGTCAGGGGCTTGAAGAAATCGCGATTCTTCTCATCAGTAGCAATGTAAATGATCTCATTCTTCCGGAAAAGTTCTTTGGTGATATTATACCAATCATGTGCGGTAATTTTCACCTTCTTGTATTGAAAGTCACCCCGCCTAACATGCATGGCAGAAAAGGAAGGTTGGGAACTACCGGGTTCCTTTGCTTCCTGCTCCAGAGCTCGGATAACTTTCCCAGCAGCACAATAGATGGCGTCACCGTAGTGCAAAAAATCACGCACAAACCGCTTGTAGTAATGATCGACTTTCGTATCCGTGAAGTACATAAATGTGTAAAAATGATTCAATAACCGATGATGCTTCTCTCCAGCATTAAAATGTATCCAGGGTGCCGATGCCAATTCCTTCCCATAAAATATCGGGTTACGTTCATCACAGAACTCCTCGACTTTTACTTTTTGTGCATATGGCAATGAGTCAAATATCTGTGAGTCTGTTGAATGTTGCATTGTGGATGCTTTCTGTGTATCCAAGTCAAATATCAGACAATCTCTTCCAGCTTGCAGTTCGGGAACGTAGGCATGGGATCTCAAGAAGTCGTAGATTGTGTCGCATGGTCTGTCGCTTTTGGCAACGTAAATGCATTCTTCGGCGGACTTCCGCAATGTTTTCCCTTCTGATCCGACCGGCATGGTGAACATTTTCTTATGACCACGTCTCTTCTTACTGCCAGTCTCCAAAAATTCGGTCATCGAAATGATCTCCAACTTGTTTCTCAGGGCCACATTCTCTAAATATAAGAAGTCGGCGAATCCATGATGTACTTTTCTTTTTGTGCCATCCGGGTTTCGACTCAACAAGTAAAAGGGTGTGTCAGGAGGTAGAACTAATGTCCGTCCAGTTGCCGCCGCAAAGACAATTACGTTCTCTAATGACATTCGTATATTGTTCCACCCTCCTCTATCTGGTTCAAATGTGACATATCGTTTCTCTTTGGATTGTGGATTGAATGGAGAAATGAAGGAGACATCTTGTTGTCCCTGTGGATCATTCCAATAGGCTAATTCGTCCATGTGAAGGACACCGTCAGCAGTAGGACACTGGATTGAACCATGATGTGCACCTATCAATGCAGGAGTCTGTGAGAGAGGAAGTCCAGACACTCCTCGTGCTAATGGAAGAGGATCGCCCTTGATCCGATTTATTATCGATACGTCGCCCTCAAAACTCTGCTGCCGTTGTTTACCCATGAGATGGTGCCAAAGTAACAATGTCTTATTCTCTGCCAAGTCCAAAATTCCCCCGTGACCATCACCATGCTTGTGCAGCCAATCTTTGTGGCTAATCCCACTCGATGGAAAATCCCCAGATAAGAATGGAAATATGGTGACAAGAAAAAATATTGCCGATGCCGTTACGAAGACTATGACGAGGCGATCTTGAGAGGGTGGTTTCGTCCGCGTCGCGATTGGGGGCCGCCGCTTCAGCCGTCGCAATCGTTGGGTGTTTGACGTTTGATTATTTAGTGGATTATCATCTAATGTCGCGGGACGGTTTATGGCGTCGAGGAGCGATGGAGAGGATAATTCCATCTTTCGTACTCCTGTTCCACTTGCACCTTGCACTGCATCGGCACCGGCCGCCAGGTCCATTTCCATGGTCCAGCCATCCGCAGACCGCGCGCAGATGCAGATCGAAGATCCCCCATTTTCCCGCCATTTTCGACACAAGCTACAAGGCGTATCTTTTGTGTGGCGCGCGCGCGGCGCACTCCTCCACTCCCGCCAATGAGTTCCGCGTGGCGTACCAACAACCAACACCAACACCAATCGATGACCGATGACGATGACGTGACCACGGCGATGGCGATGGCGATGGCGACCGGTCCAATCAATACAGACTAAGAATACTCCATCACCGATCATCGACCTAGTAACAACTTCCTCCATGCCTCATTTACTTTCTTTCCCCGCGGTGGCATTGGCTATCGCCATCACCGTCCTCGCTCTTGTACAAATGCCGGTGGCCGATGCCGCGAGAGCGAGAGCATCGACTCTCATGCCGGCCTTCCTCAAAAAGAAGACATACACTCCACTATTATTCTTCAAAGTTCCACTAGGAACAATGGATGAATGTGAGTAGTATCTACCATTGAAATTCGGCTAGATAATTTCGTGATGAATCTCTGACACATCTCATGTTTATTCCTCTCGTCGTACTTTACCTATCTCAATGTTTACTTATCATACTATCACGATATTAATAAAATATTGCCCACCACATCTTCACGATAATTTCCTTGGGCAATACCAAAGGCGACAAAATGGACAAGATAATAAAGAAACTAGAGAAAGAACAAAACATCCAAGTCGACCGTTTGGATATTATGCGTGATCGATATGCACGTAAGCTCTACGAAAAATTGGTCGAGGGAGATTTGCGCAGTCCTTTTCCACTATTGTACCATCGCGAATCACTCCAACGTGTGTATGGTCTTGCGGATAAGGATTTAGTTCGCTCCTGGTCCAAGGGACGATTGTTGCCCGATCAGAATGTCAATGAGAAGGAGATTACGGTATTGGGTGGGGAGGATGGTAGTGTACCACAGGAGGAGGAGATGGATATGGAGGAGTTAGAGATGGAGATGGATGCGGAGCTGACACCGATGCAACGGAGGGGGAAGGAGGCGATGAAGAGAAGAATGGAGGAGGGTAGAAAGAAGAGAAACTAGAACGGGTTTGAATAGCGCCGTGTGATTCAAAAGGGACGACGGTGTGCTGGCTGCGTCAAAAAGTAGCTCTATTTTCATTGAATGGCAATTTATGGATTCGGAATGCTCGTGATGTGATGAAGACACACTCAACAAACTTATCTATATGTGTGATCCGAGTCATGAATGGAACGAAGGGTATTCCTTGTCAGAGTGAACAGCCAAAACGACGCCCCAGTGCTTGCAGATGATTTCAGAAGCGATGGAACTAAGCCTTTATAAAATGCTGCCATACCCTCTCTCTTTGCGATTTGTCTAAAACAGTCAATCATACCTTCGTATACAACAGGACCACTGCCTCCATTGTGCTTCATTGGACCATTTTTGTGTAGTGCCCTGGAATGTGACGACGACACTCTACGGTGGGTAGGAATGGCCGCTTTGTAATTGGTAGTTTTTGGTTTCGAACCCCAAAATGCCTGAGCCTGCAATCGTTTCTTCACAGTATCCAATGGATAGACCAACAATTTGCTAATAACACCAGCACCCATGCCCGCAATGCCCGATACAGCGCTATCGGAACTACGTCCACTCATCAGGATCAAAACATCATGCACTGCAAAATTTATACCCATGTACGGAACAATCTGCAACAAGCCAGGTAAACTACCCGCATAGAATCCTCGAAGACCCTTCCTTTCGTACATTTCACGTGCAAATTCCTGCATCGTACGGGGTGGACGTCGATGAACAAATTGTTGATGCCGCATCGTCGCCAACTCAGTAGTGTGTTTCGACCAAGTCACATTTGAGGCTGGAATTGGGAATATACCCCTTGCGGCAAATATCGTTCGGCATAGATCAAATGGGTAGGTTATAATGGTGGCACAGACACCGGAAATGGCACCTGAGGTGAAACTGATCGCACCGGATGTCGACATGTTGTATTCAGAATTGTTGTTTTGAATTGCATTGTATTGTTTTTGAAGATATTCACAAGTTTGACCATAGATCCAAAACTGAGATACACTGTATCCCATCCACAGGTAGGATGCTGCAACATTTCCACGGAATAGTGAGCGTATGCCGCCTTCTTTTGTAGCAATGGCAATTATGTCGTGCATGATTCTCAATTCTCCGCCGACAAACGAAGAAGGTTTCGCACTGTTTGATGCTGCTAATGATTGCAAATTTTTGTTGCTCGTCGGAGATGATGATGGCGGAGCAAGCTGACGTCGAATTTTCAGTAGATCTAACGGAGCCGTAATGGCACGTGCGCCCAATCCGGCCGCGGCACCGGCGATGATGTCGTGCCAATGCGGATAGCTGGGTGGAGATGGAGACGCTGTCGTCGATGGCGATGGACTTGACCGTGTAAAAGAGTTAGCCAATTTTGATTCTGGATGTGACCCCATACTATCCGGGCAATGTAGAGGTCCTTAAGCGAATAGGCATTGATCGCAGGACGAATAGTTCCGCCTGGCGTTATGGTTATGGTCATGATCTCAACGACGAGGTCGCTCTGCTTGTTGTTTTGTTGTTGTTGTTGCTGTTGTCGGTCGCTGCGCAGCAGCAGCATGCAGCAGCTGTTGGCGCTTTCCCGCCAAATAACTGCTTTGTGTGTTGTGTGGGTGGAAGGGCCAAAACATCTGGCGGGAAATACGTAACTGCCACGTGTAGAATAATATGATGGCGGGAAATCCCCGCCGGGCTTTCCCGCCAAACCCAAAAGCAATACCAAAGCCAGCCAAATCCACTCAAAATTATTTCTATTTTTTTCACACCACCCCGCCCCGCCCACCCCTTGATACCGTTGCATCTCAGCCCTATCCGCCAACTCCATAGTAATAATAATGCCGTCATCACCACCAAGAGAAGGAGGTATCAAAGGGTTTCTCACCCGCGCGGGATCATCATTCCTTGCCGGTGGATTGTACGTCAAGGAAAAATCATGGACGGTAGCAAAAATGGCGGGCAATATTGGATTTATGGTCGCGACGACATCCATTGTCGTTCTTATGCCACTTATATTTGAGATTATGAGGGAGGGTCAAGTGAGTATTATTGAGTTATGTTCTTGGTTCGAAAAGTGATCAGATGTTGTGGAGTTTTCTTGTCATGGCCTTTTTTCATCCCAATTTTCACTCGACATCGATGTCGTGCTTATCCCAAAACTCAAATATTCTTATATTCGTGTAGATGATCGAAACTGATAAATTACATGTAAAGGAATTAAGACAGCAAGGATATTCGGATAATCAACTGAGAGAGTTGGGATTCCCTGCGGTTGCATTGGGGCAAGCACCAGCAGTTCTGAAATCACCTTAGACTAGTGACGAGTTGGGTGGGTGTGGCAAATAACAATTTCGGTGGATCAAGCACACACCACACACAATACAACGCAAATTGTGTAATCTTCAGTCGGTAATCAATTGGAAGTGGAAAGTGGAATTGAAAAGTGAATTGAAGTTCGTTAGAGGAAAGAATTATCAACCGACAAACATGAATGAGGAATTCGCGTCAATTCCGTCACATTGTCCAACAGTCATTGTTCCCTGATTCTACACATATCTCCATCTCCACTAATGCTTCGAGCTCAATAAAATAGCTCTCAAATATATTTTTCATCTTGCAAACCAAATCACATTCCACATCCTCGTCGCCTCCAACATCTTCATCCTTGAATCCCTCACCGCTTAATTCACGGAAACTCTTCACCGTAGCTGGAACTCCGCTCACTCTCGCTAGCTCTGGCACTTCCTTCGTTACGATACTCTTCGCTGTAACAACTGCTCCCTTTCCAACCCGAATATTCCCAAGCACCGTGGCACCGCAGTGTAGAATTACTCCATCTTCGACTTTGGGATGACGATCTCCAACCTCCTTGCCAGTGCCGCCGAGAGTTACACCCTGAAGTATCGCGACATCTTTCCCCACTCTAGCGGTTTCACCTATTACCACTCCACCCCCAACACTCAGATAAATCCCCCCATCCATCTCTGCTGCTGGATGTATGTCCGCCGCATATCGACTTGAGATCGTCGATTGCATGTAATATGCCAAGCCAGTACGCCCCGCTTGCCATAGTCGATGAGCAACACGATAACATACCAAGGCGTGTAGACCCTGGTGAAACAGTAATGCATTTAACGCAGTAGAATCTTCGGATGGTTTACGATTCACCGAAGCAATTACATCTAGATGAATATTCATCTCGTCACTTAAACGCAATTGATCGAGCACCAACGCCTGGAGAGCAGTGGCTGGCATTAATTCAGTGGCAATCTCGTGACTGACAATGCTTGCTAGTGCAGCTATCAATGAAGGATGACGCAAGACATGTTGATACAATTGTGTTCCAGCATCAGGTTCGTGATTTAAGGTATGCTCCGCTTCCAACCGTATCTGCGACCACAGCGGATCTGGAAGTTGTCGTCGTAGGAATCGTAAGTGACGAAATGGTTCATCTATATAATTTTGCTGTTGTCCTTCGCCGCCCCATTCGTTTGTTAAGTGTTCTTGGTCATGCCTCGATAAAAAATCAGTAAAATCTCTCTCGCTCATTGCAGGGATGAGATTTGATACATATGAATGGCTAGGTGATCGATACTGTCGCTCGTCGTTGCCGAAGCCAATTTGGGTCGCTGATTGTGAGGAATCATAATGTTCTTCCCATACATCACTAATCGAGAGGGAAGCATGGTCGACTATGATCGAGTGCAATAGTCTTGTGCTACTTCTATGATGTCTGCTGGGTGAACCAGCAAACGAGAGGGCGGAGGCCACATGAACATGGTATGCCGAATCAGCATGATAGATGATGAAAAGTAAAATCACACCGCGAAACGACGATTGAGGTATTACTCTCTGGTAATCACAAGTCGACATCGCTGGGTAATGGCGAGCAGGGTTGTTTGGTGAGAGCAGAGCCAAGGAGGCAGCAGGCCTTGGCCATGGTCATGGACTCGATTTGTTGATGCGGTGATGCGATGGCGATGAAAGAATCAAGAAGTCCGAAAATTCTTTTATGTCCGTTAGGAACTTTTACTCCTCGACGGAAGTAGAACCCCCCGTGTGGCTTCAGCCAGCTCGGAGAGAATGCTGCTGCCTCTGATCGTTGAGACGAGGTGGCTCCACGATGAAGTAAATAGTTGGTGAATGCAATCAATATTGGCTAACATCAATCGTCTATTCTTGAAAGGATTCGCCGTATCAAATAGGTGCCCAGCACTACACTGAGCACAAAGAATGGTGATTCGGTTGCACTACCTAGAAGGCAACAACAATGCATTCAATTCCGCCTCTCTTTCTCTCACCGCTTTGGATGTTCCCAACCAAACTCCCGCATGCACATTGCTCTCTCTCTCCCAAAATTGTACCGGACTGCTTTCTATCTTCCCTGTCAACGCCTCGACGCCATCGGGCGTGATGAGTAGCGTATGCTCAAACTGTGCCGACCGCCCACCATCTTTTGTCGTTGCCGTCCAATCATCCGCCCACATCAAATAGCTCGCCATCCCCTCACATATCATCGGCTCAATTGTGAATGTATGACCCGGTGCCATCTTCCCCGACGGTTCCGAATTACGATAATGCAAAATGTTCGGGTTGGTATGAAATACGGATCCGATGCCATGTCCACAGAAACTTTTAACGGTAGTAAATCCACATTCGGTAACGTGATCTTCAATAATGGCACCAATATCCTTGTACTCGTTTCCAGGCTTGACGAAAGTCATTGCCTTAACCCAACAATCGTACGTTGCCTGGAGTAATCGTCGTGCGTTGTGATCTGCGGCCTCTTCTCCCCCCACGACGAACATCTCACTGCAATCACCGTGATATCCATCGAGATAGCAGGTAATGTCGATATTGATAATATCACCTTGCTGAAGCGGTCGGTTGTCGGGTATTCCGTGGCATATTACTTCATTGACGGACGTGCAGCAAGATTTCGGGTAGTTGTGATAGTTGAGTGGAGAAGGATACCCACCACGTTCGATAGTCGCCTCGTGAACAATTCTATCAATTTCATCACTTTGATAGCATGCAAAAAGTGGAAAGAAACAAACCGAATAATCGGTTGAGTCCCAGCGGCAAAAATGAGAAGAGAAATGAAAGTGTGAAACCAATGCAATAATCTCACGTGGTAATCCCAGCCTCAACCAACCGTCCTGCCAAATCCAACACCTCCCGTGCTGACCTCCCCGCCCTTCTCATCTTTTCAATCTCCTCTGGCTTTTTTACTTCAATAATCCATGGAAATAATGTAGGTCGAGCCTTGGGCTTACCATCTACCGCATAGTCTGGGAAGATAATCTTTTTACCCGATGAGAAGGATGGTACCGATCGTTTGGGTGATTGTAAGCCTGGACGGATGGATCCAGCGTATTTGAACTTTGAGGGTGGTTGTTTTGGTTGAATGAGTGTTGGGTTTGTTGTGGCTGCTACTGCTGCTGAGGCACTACTACTACTTGATGTTGTTATTTTGGCCGGCGCTGATGACACATCCCCTCCTCCGAAGCCCTTGGCCGATTGGGAATGTTTCTTCTTGTTCATGAAAAGAGAAGATGGTTGACGGTGACGACAACGAGTATTTTTGCATCCTAATTGTTCGAGAACATCGTGACGGACCACCGCTGAGTCGTTCTGTCGATTACCGCTATTACTACATCGTGTTGTAATTTTTAAGGAAGGTGGAGAAAAAGCCGTTGACGAAGATGCAATGGCGATTATGATTATGACGACTATTGCTAGCATCGTCACAGATGAGTGGCTCGACACCGATGCCACCATGCCTCTTCGGAGAGTGGTTATTAGCTGGGTAGGCGTATTGATCTACACTATCGTATCTATTGCTTTGGATATGATGCAGTAAGGAGCGTCGTCGGCGGTCGGCATCGGCATGGCGATGGCGTCTGGGAGCTTGTTTCTTGTTGCATGTGTTAGTACGACCTCTCATGACGTGGCAATGATAGATATTTAGCGATATTTTGCACGAAGATTTCATGAAGGAATTCGCCATTTCTAACCATCGTCTGTCTGGAGTCGGAATCGTCAGGGCTGCCTGCTGCCTGGACGGCAACCACTAGTGCTAGCTGAGCATCAATCAATGATGTGCCTACTATCATTTCAGCATCCTCCGTTCCTAATAAGCCTACTTAGTATCTAGGGTGCTCATCCTCATGATCAGCATCCCCATCCCCCTGATATCACTGCTCCTCATTGTCTTTTGCTGGTGCTCCCCTTCCTCCTCTTCT
>JALLBK010001171.1:0-13966 GCA_036940085.1 Discostella pseudostelligera
TATGGTACTATTACTATGCGTATGGTTCCGCTGCCGCTGCCACCTCATTCGTCGGCGTCGTCGTCTTCTTCAATTCGATACTCTCTATCTCTAGAGTAGATAGGATCATATCCCACATTATTTCATTCAACAAATAGAGCATCGGCAGCCCTCCAAATTCTAACAACAACAAAGATGCGCTCCTCCGCCCCCTTTACCACCGCGGCAGTACTTCTCGCCATGACGATGATGATGATTTCCGTCTCTGCCTATTCCGTCCTGCCCCAACGCGCTTCGTACTTTGTCGGTCGAGACGTTCTTGCCGCCACCACCACCTCCTCTGCTGCCACTTCTTCTGCCACCAGAGCCGCAAACGCAGCTAGCATTATTGAAATGAAAAAAGGCAAAGCCAACATTCCCTCCCACATGCGATCTCAATATTCCCGTGCTCAAGAAATGGAAGGCATGCGAAAACAAATGATGGAGAGTACTACGGTGGGAAGTGATGGAATGCCGATATTTAATTTGTTTGTTAGGACTTCGTTGAAGAATGTAAGTAGATGTATTATTGTTTTGTTATTATTGTTATGTAGAAATAATTGATTGGGCATGGAATGTTGGATGTTGATTATGGCGGTGCCGGTGGTGATGAGATGGTGCACCCCTACACTGCTGTGACAAATCGTCTTATCTCTCANTGATTATGGCGGTGCCGGTGGTGATGAGATGGTGCACCCCTACACTGCTGTGACAAATCGTCTTATCTCTCAACATATCTGTTGTTTGTTACTCGCACATTATATATATATTCTTTCATCTCAACTCTCTAACTCGTTCCAATTAAACCATTATATCTTGTGTTCTCTATATATAGATGTGGTACCCCTGCGGCTCCTTCAAAGGGGATGAAAAATCCGCAGCCCTTTGTCAATCCTTCGCATCCAATGGTCTCTTATCCTCCGTATCTAAAAATCAATTGGATGCCGGTGTCGGTTCGTCTCTCTATCGGGATTTAGCCCGACTTGAGGAGACGATTGTTCGTGGATATCCTCAATTACGGAAAGAGAAGGGCAAGTTGGAATATGGGTATAAGTTGAGTTATCCCGGATTGAGTAAGGAACAGAGTGTAGTGCATGTGGTCGAGGTGAAGGAAGCGAAAGGATTTTTGGATGGGATTAAGAATGTGTTTGGTGGTGGAAATTGAATGAATAGAGAGAGAGAGAGTGAGATAGAGAGAGAGAGGAAGGAGGGGATGAGGGGTTGGCATGGAATGGGTAAGAAAGGATGGGAGGATTATGGATGTTGGATATTTCTGCACAGGAAAGGGAGGAGGAGGAAGAGGGCGGTGGGGTAGTACCTTGCAAGATTAGATGAGATGGAAATTATCCCTACCAGAGGAAGAGTCGAGAGTAGAAACGGATTGTTGACGTCCTACGCACTTCTTGACTTGCTTACCATCGAATGTCGAATATGGAGAGGGATAGGATTAAACATAAAATTCCCAACATCCACTTGAAACAGAACTACCTAGATAGGTTCAGGCTTTTAGATGTGACCGGCAGCAAGCTTTTATACACCTATTATTCGTACACATATCTAAACAACCAGACAGCTATCACCACATCATTTATATCCATAGGTTCGAAACGAAAGATCGAATTGCTAGAGTTCTACGCAATTCTACTCCAAAACCTTTTATCTTCGTTCTCTTCTACTCTCCAAAACAATAAATCTTCTTTCATTCTAAACAGACATGTCGGCTAAAGCAAAACATTCTTTTACTTCACGCTACCAGCGAATATTATAGTCTCGCACATTACTTGTGCCTACTACCGTGCAACACCTGCGAGGTAACGAGGTAAACTAACAGTGGAACGATAACGAGCAAAACAGAGGGACGGTGTGGTGGCGGGGATCTTCTTCATCGCGGACATGCGTAAATATTGAATATGCACGGCACTGGATGAATCAAACTTACCCCAGCACATACACCCACTCTTGTTTCAATCATCGAAATCAACCGATTACCAGGATCTGCCTGCTCCTCTGTTGCCACTGCTACTACTGCCCTTGCCGATCTTGCCGCTTTTATTGTGGCCAATGGGTGTACTACTGCTCTTCCCGCCCTTCCCACCATCACTTGAACTGTTTTGGACTCTCTTCTCAGTACCAGTACCAGTCCCAGTATCACCACTCCTCGAATATCGAGATCGACTTATGAAATGTACAATGCTGTTGTTGTTGGTATGATCATCATCGTTACTGGAAATATAGCTTGACTTTTCCTTTTTCCCCGATTTGCTCATGACAGGCTTGTGAGATTTGCTGGGATGCATGATGTTGTTGTCATCGATGTCTCCAATGTGGATGACTTCAAAGTGTTCCTTGACCGATGTTGTGGAATCCATGCTGCTACTACTGGTTGGCTTACTCTCGACTTCTGTATTCGAGTTATTGTCCTGCAATTTTCTATTATATCCAACGTGGATGACATCATCGAAGTGATCCAATATATTTTCAATGGAACTCTCCGTCCTTTGTTGGGGGCTCACATAATAATGTTGCATCGACATCGGCATTGACATGATAATCTTATTCTCCACTGGTGTACTACTATGCAAGTTGCCTTGCAATTTTCTATTGTATCCAACGTGGATAACGCCGAAGTGATCCAAAATATTGTCAATGGAACTCTCCAACGTTTGCATCGACATCGACATTGACATGATAATGGATTTATTTGGTGTGCGTGTTGGTTTCGCCGACGTTGGTACAACAGTGTCGATCACTGTTGGCGGAGGTACTACTGTCGTCGGATCGAGTGATGTGGACATCGAAGTTGGTTGAATAGTATCAATTGTCGCCAAAGATGGCAAATCAGTTGGTCCCATCGACTCGAGTGGTGATTGTGTCAGGGGTAGAGTAGGCGATGATGTTCCTTCCTCCTCGACGGAGGAGGGTGTGGCTGTGAGAAGAATAATTGTCGGGTTACCAGTCTGTTCTGGTGTTATTGTTGGAGCAATCGTTGATACTACGCCATCATCACCATCACTTGCCGGACAAATTGCACCCAGTTGTTCCTCTACTTCGGTAAATTGAACCCATGCCAAGTCGTCTCCCTGCTGAATGCCGATGGCATCACTTGCACAGCTATTGGTGTAATTCCAAACAAACCGTCCACGTACTTCTTCTCCAGCGGCATTTACACCTTCCATGAACAGTACCTGCGTGGTGGGCACAAGTTCCATTTGATTTTCGATTGGTATGTTGGCGGATAGTGTGGACGATATAGATGTGAGGCTGATGGATGATCCGTTATCGAAGTTTCCATTTGTGTACTGATCATCGACATTGATGACAGTGCCTAGTGAATTGAGCTCGATGAATGTAATGGAGGTGATGGCGGTGGGAGTAGAAGTTGATTGTTCTTCGTCTTGTACTTGTAGGCGACGAATGATGTTACTGTTCTGATCTTTCTGGATGTTGGCGTTATTGAGTTCAACCTTGTCGACATTCCCATTCGAATACTTTCCATCATACTCATTCCGATTTTCTGGTGTGCCTATTAATGATAGTATGTCCTCCAACTTCCTCACCGGCGTATCCGGATCACCCGCTTCAATAGTACATTCCGTGGGTGACAAAATGCCAGCATTTGACTCTACGGAGTTGTCGAGACAGCTCTGAAGCAAGTCAAGTGTAACAGTGAACGACCGAGGAGAGCATGAACAAATAATCGATTCTTGTTGGAGGATGCGATCATGGCGATGATGGTCGTTCTTCAGTTTTCGTGACACATTGCGATCTCGGCGTCGGTGTCTATGTGGCAGAGGCTTCCATGACAAGGGTTTTGATGCCGTCGAATAATATGATGTTGTGATGACAAGAGACAATGTGAGAAGCAACTCGGGAGAGAGTGCGCTCTTCATTGGACGTAATAGCAATATTGTCTATAGTTTGATGATCTTCATAGTCGTAATATCAATCAACATCATCATTCACTATGGTACAATATTATCATTCATCATCGAATAACATCATAAGTGGTGATAGTGGTGGCAAGTTTGTTGGATCGAAGTTTTCTCTCTTTTGCAAGCTTGTGGTGAGGAGTTGTCCACCGAAAAACTCCTCGATCTCTAGCCTTAATTTTATTGAACCAGACCTTTCTTGCTTTGAGCCTAGTTTAGACAACGAATTTGGCGGGAAGACAAACTCACACTCGGACGCACGGACGGACGGACGGACGGACGTACAGGCTCGAAATCCTCCTTCCCGCCAGATCGTGTGTTCCCCCCAGCCACATCCAAGGACGCTGGATCAGATGATCTATTTTCTTTCCCAAGTCCCAAGCCTTCATAAGATACTAAGATGTTACCAATACCACAACCATGATGGCCGACAATGACAAGAGCAACAATGCTGCCAATGGACCCATCTCTGCATTAGCATCTTCCTCACCCTGGAACAAGAAGGATCATCATCCTCCTTGTTCCAGGGTGAGGGAGAATGTCTGTATCTGTATCAGAGAGGATGGGGATGGGAATGCTCCTTCTTTTGACTGGTGTGGGGGTTCTGGGCAAGAGATTGGTGGGAATCATCAAGACTTGGGACTTGGATGTATTATGTCATCACAACAATTTCATAAGTTGGGTAATAGGTCACTTCTTTGACCAGCTGCTGTTGATGGTGGTGGTAATGCAAGTGGTGGATAGGCATTGTCATCATTGTTGTTGGCATCATCAGTGTCCGACAGGTCAGCAGGTCAGAGGGGGTGGTGGAGCTGGTGCAGCTCTAGTGGGGGTGAGGCATTGACTTCTTGTGCATCAAAGCTCTGAGCAACAACCACCACATCCACACTCAGCAAGAAAGATGAAAAATAACCTATTGGCATCCTCCAACACCAAATTCCAATTATTGCCTCCTCCTCCAAGAAGTTGTCTGCAACATGTAGCTGGGTAGTGATTATGGACAGACCATGCTGATGGCAGCCACCTGTTCCTAGCTCTGCTTTTCTCCAGCTACATAGTTGTAGTGATATAGCCCTTCATACTAATCTCATAAAAATAGCAGGTAGGTTATTAGTACTACCATGGCACTCTTCTTCATATCTGCATAGATTTCTGAAACTTAGATGCCCCTTTCATGATCACATGATGCAGAATCCAAGAGCCACAGAAACTTGTCTGGTCTAATCTCCCATGTCAGATACATGGCTTCTTGCCATTGCATCTACCACCATCCTTGCCATCCAGCATTTCTCTTGCACCATGATGGAGGACTGGGATGCATTACCCCCTGCTTCAAAAATAATATGTGGAGAGCAAGGAAAATCAGCTACCATGCCACCCACATTGCATGCAAATGCCAATTGCTGCAAGTGGCTTGGAGCCCTTCTATGGAGCCAATGCCACCATGGAATCTCTCCTACAATGGAATCTCTCCTCATGCCCAGCATATTTGGGCATTTTGATAGCTACTTCGGCAACTTAGCCAGCACTGCAACCCAGGAGCACTCCACCCTCAAGCTCCTCAGACAACAATGCATTGCTCACAGCCAATATAACCACCCTCACCCTACAATCACATTCATGGTCAACAGACAACCCATGCCTGCAACAACTCCAAATGCATGATGCATAATACTTGCAGCGCCTAGAATTTTGCAGTCGGAGGTTGCTGCTTGACTCATGGGTACAAAGTGGGGGTGAACCACTCCAATGCCACAGGCACATGCAATGCCAAAGGTGAAGGCCAAAGGAGGCCTAATGGCAAGGAAATATGGCTAAGTGGAGGGATCATACAGATGCAGCATGCAGCATGCCTTAGGCATCAGCTGGGCCCTGGGCCCAAGCACATGCCCATGATCCATGTCTGATTGGTGAAGAATGCTGGATTAACTGGCTTGTCATTAGACCTGTAATCTTTGACTCGACTGTTTTATACAATTAGACAACTAAACTAATTACATTGAATATGGGTGGCAACCAAGGGACCTCCCATCTCCTTCCTGATCATGACCATTGCTGAATACCTCATTGCACTGTAGCTAGTCCCATGTTTGTGGACAAATGCCTTCAGACATCTCTGACCCATAACAACAATGTGCCTGCAAAGGAGCAATGACAACAATGATAACAACAACAATGATAAAAACCAGAAGCTGGGTGGCAGATGAGGAGAAGGTCATAAAGGCCCTGAGATTGCGGTAACCCACCTTAAGCTCCTCATGTACTTTGCTAAACACAAGGAGAGGGTACAACAACAGCTTGATGTGGTAGGGCTTACTCTTGAGGACATTAAAGCGCTCACACCAGATCATAATCATCTTGAGAAGAATAGGCTGAGGCAGAACCCGACCACATGCTTGAGCTCATTGCCATCGACGCTCAGTGGGCTGTCATGGCATTTGACCAGGCATTGACCATCCTACAACACCTCTGCTAGGGCATGACAGGTGTGCCGCTTTAGATGGTTTACCTCAGGCTCCATTCCAACCACATCATGGAAAACAAGTGAAACATTGACTTCAGGGGGCAACGCGTGCTGACAAGAGGACAGTCTCTCCTTGATGCATGACAAGGAGATGATGGCTTATGCCCCAATCCTAAAGCTTGATGGTTACTTTGTCAAATGACTACAAGAAAAACGGATCATACAATTGTGCATTTCTCTTGGAAACAAAGAAGGTGTGGTCAGTCCTGCACTCCTTTTGGTCAAGAATGGGTGCATGGGCATATGTCAAGTGCTACAACAAGTTGCAGAATGGGTGGCAGGTGTGCCACACACTTGTGGTAACAAGGTATCTAGCTTAATTACTGGTATCCTTAATATGGTGCTCCAGAACCTCAGCTACACCAGTAACACCAAGTAGCTTCAACTTTGACAAGTAGGTGACCAATCATGTTATGGCGCAGCACAACCTACTATCCACATTGCTTGTGGAGCATGGGGGTGCCAGGCTCAATGACGAACATCTCAAGATCAACTACTTCATGATGGGCATTCAATGTGCTGACTTTGACATGACCAAGACAAGCTTACGGCCAACTCTGAAAAAGTTTGTTGACTTCATCTTGGTAAAGGACCACTTCATTGAATGCCAACACCTCAATCAGGCAAGCAAGCATCTGCCTAGGGCTGTGGAGACTATGGTGGTAAACATGAGATATGAGATCTGTCTAGCAATAGAAACTTGTTAATTTGTTATTGAATGAGATGCATGTGATAGGGTTTCATTGAAAGTCATTGTATTCTTGAATTATGTTGCTCTGTTGATACCGGTACATAACTTTGTATTCAACAGATTGCTTCTTTTGTGCTTACAGTCAATCGAAGGTTGCAGCATTGTGATTATCATGATACTGGAGCAAATGAATGTTAAAACGTACAAATCCAAGAAAAAACAATGTCCCATGTTATGATCTAGAAACATTGGCTTGGGTGAAACACCTCAGAACGATACTTCCATAACAATCGATTATGATGCAATCACGAAGACAAAAGAAGAACGATGCGAAATAATCATGTGTCGTGTGGCTACACCATCTCATACATCGGAGGATGTATCGGAATCAAAAGTGTTGGTTACATTAGTAATACAAATAACGACATATAAGTTGGAGAAAAGAATTCAGTGTTTGTGCTGACTCCAACCGAAGATGATTGCACTGATCATTAAAAAATCGGCTCTGGTCAACGTGAGCGCCGACGATGTGCAATTAATTGCACAAGTGCGCAATTAAGTAGGATTAGTATCAACATGCCGAATTCTGACGTACAGGAAAATGATATCAATGTGCCAAAAGTGGCACCAAACTATCAACAACGTGACCATAATCACAAATTTCCGCAGCCTGATAAGCTTCCTTCAGCAGATTTTTCCGTTTTACAGCTGACAATCCCGGTGCAATGAGCTCACCGAGGGAAGAAATTAATGAGTAGAGGTCATGTTTAGGGTGCGGAATTGCATTTGTAACCCCAATTATGTCTGGGTGAGCCCATTGGTCTGGACAGCCAGCCACCAGTTCCAAGCTTTCTGATTGAATGGAAGAGCCCCAGTCGTTCAATAACACTGAGTCGTCTGTTGTGAGGTGGAAAATGTTTGCGAAGCGAACATCGCGATGGACGATGCCACTGTCATGAACAAACCTCAGAGCCGAGACTAGACTACGAATATGGTCTTGCCGTATTGTGTTGAAGGTGAATGGAATACCAACTGGGGTAATAACAAGCCATCTGCCTTCGTATCCTTGTACAGTTGGAATTCGACAAGTACTGTGAATTGTTGCTGCTGCTCTTGCTGCCACCACCACTCCCCGTTGCATTGCTGCTTTCGCGACTCCGAGTTGATGCACATTTTCCTTGACAGTCTCTTCACAATCATAAAGTTTAGCCACGACATCCGTACCATTGTAGTCAGCCAAAAAGGCACGACATGTCTTCCCTTGACCAAGGCTTGCTTTTATTGTCAAATACTGGTTTTGAACGGTCGGCGGCTGGAGGTAACCGCTATCTTCTCGCACGAGTTTGAAAAATGTTGCCATACCTTGATCAAACGTTAATGCACTAGTGATGTCCCAATGCACGAGGCATGGCCGCTCCCTCGATCTAGTTGATTTTATCAGAACCACAATTGAATTGTTGGTGAAGAATCCATACACATGCTTCCGAAGGGGGTTGGCATCTAGAATTCGATGTCCATACTGAATGCCTTGTCCTAGTTCGGAAAGTGAATTACCAGACCAAGAATGACCCTTGCAGTCACCATAGGCTTCATATTCCGACGCCTTTGGCTTTGCAACGTTGGTTGGAAAGAATGCAATATCTGGAATCTTCGTGCCGAGCAACCCAACCTCGTACCCAACCGAATGGCCAGGGAAAAAGTCTGACGACTCGTCGATGAGGCGCTTCCAAGACGGCTTGACAACATCTTTCTCGGGTCCCGTCTCCAGCAGGCGTTGCCGTCCATTTTTCAGACTTTCTGGCAAATGCATTTCCGGATTCGATATTAGCGGTACGGTCCAGTGGTGGATGCGCCCCTCGTTCCATTTTTCTTGGTAATAGTCTACGTAGCTAACAGCTTTGGAATCACGACTTTTTAATCCATACACCACCTTTTCAAGACGACGAATAGTGTGAATAGTTTCGCCCGCTCCCCAGAGAGAAGAGGTAGGATCATCGGTAGCAAAAATGGCCTGTCTTTTGGCAGTCGCCACGTAGGTGCCCGGAACTAATTTCCACGATTTGTTAATGCTTTTTGTCACACCATTCAAAGTGATGGTGCATTTACCAAGTTCTTCCTGCACTCCGGCGATAGTGATTCCGTCGGCACTGTCCAAAGATAACAGCGTGGCACCATCGTGATCGACGATCTGGATATCTCCGCCTCCCATCTTCGAATGCCACAATCAAATTATTAATTTGTCGCTCGAGGGACGGAAAGAGAGAAGTTGTTGTCTGAGATCTGGTGCTGAGCACAGACGGTGATCGGGCATTTATTTTTAATTATTGTCGGTGTGACTAGCCCGACTGAATCAGCGACGTACGGGGCGGCAGCAGCTTATCACTCTCCACACGACGACGACGATGTGTTGTTGCATTGGCGGCAAGTGTATTGATGGAACAGGGCAGCGTTGGCGTCGGCAGTCGGTACCATAGGCGTCGGTCATGGCCATGGTGGCGGACTGTACTGTGGCGGATTGTATTTTGTATTTTCATGTTGTGTGAGGCGGTTGAAAAAATAGAGAAGGGTGGATTTTGTGGTGGTGGTGGTGGTGGTTGTGGAAAGTAGTACGGCATGCATTGCCGGCGCGAAAAGATACGGCTTGGCCGGCGCGAAAGATATGGCGGGAAAAAAGATACGGCTTGGCAAACGCGTAAGATATGGCGGGAAAAAAGATACGTCGCGTGCATGTGTTAGTACCAAAACGTGGAAAATGCCCATTCATGTATCGTTCACCCCCATACATGGATGGGTACCCGTTCATGTATGGGGCTTTTCTTGTCGTCCTATCTATGGACTGTACCGAATTGTGGTGTTCCCAAACATAGAAAATGCCAGTTCATGTATCGGCATCCATATTTAGCTACGATACATAAACAGGCACCTTTTTTCTACCCGTTCATGAAAAGTACCTGAATGGGACCTGCCTATTCATGAATCGGTATTACCCATTCATGAATAGGCATTACCCATTCATAGATAGTTCGATTTGCAACCTGGTGTGCCTGTCCATAAATAGGTATATTCCCATTCATGAATAGGTTCGTGCCCGTCTATATCCGATACATGAATGGGACCTGCCTATTCATGGATTGGTATTACCCATTCATGAATAGGCATTACCCATTCATAGATAGTTAAAACAAATTGGCGAGTGGAATTTTGCGAAGCAGTTTTTGCCTTCTGCTATCATATAATAGATTGGAAATTGGAAGGACGAGAAAGAAAGGGGAGATAAATATGACGTAAAGGGCTCAAAGTCCCCTTCACACCATCAAACCCCAAAGAAACAAGAGAAAATAAAAGGATGAGCCCATTCATATAGGTTCAGCCCCATACATGAACGGGTACCCATCCATGTATGGGGATGAACGATACATGAATGGGCATTTTCCACGTTTTGGTCCTAACACATGCGCGCATGCATGCGTGCGCGCGCTGACGTCGCATTGCATTTCCGCAAAAATTATCCACATTAAGATCAGCCGCCTGCCAATACAAGCTGCCCATCAACATCAACCACTCATCATCATCAACCATGGCCATCATCATCATCATCATCATGGTGGCGACGGCATTGGCGGCATTGCCTACCGTCGATGAGCACTACATGAACGCCTCCATCACCAATCTCCACCCTCGACATTGCATAGCTCTTTACCTTTACTTTTCTGTCCATCTTTCTGTACTGCTATTTTTACAAGCCCGGCGGCTTTGGCGAATCCCATAGTGTATCTTGGCGGTCCTGTCATTGAAGCACGTCATTCCTGAATCTATTCCACTTTGCTGGAGTATCTCATTCTTCATTGTAGATATGTTAGATTGACTGGGAGGAATGCGAAACATCGAGCATTGAGGAGTGTGAGCAAGGGATTCTTTGCCGAGGCTAGTACGGAGAGTGAATCAAGACATTATGAATTCAGTATTTTGACTAAATTTGATGAAATGGTCATCTTCTTCATCGATTTTCTCACACATCGTCCAATTCATGTACAATTGCAATGTGCAATTCACATCACCGTTGCAGCCATTTCTCAACCACTGGAAAAAATCCAAAAGCTACCTCTCCTTTATCATATTCTTCATCGCATTCACACTCTGTCGTATTGGGTGGGTCCCTTACGTTGTCTATACTGCCCCCCAGTATTCTCTTCTATATCTTACAGTTGGCGTGGTATGCAAAGATGTGTACGATGATTGTTCATTTTAAATTTCCGAAGGAGTTGAAGGAAACATTGAAGGAGCAGTGATATATTATTGCAGATTCATACGAACTGTCGCGGGGGGGATGCAACAATAACATCATGCATGAGTCTTCTACAATATCTCCCTTCACGGTTGGTTTGTGCACCACGGTTGATTGAGTCTGCTAATGGACAAACTCTGACTCGTACTCTTCGATTAGAATACACATGCCCAATTCATCAATGTGAGGTTCAGGTTGCCTTTTGTTGGGATGGTTAGAAAGATTATGCTTCCAATGGGTACGGTAGCCATGCTCGCTTCCCGTTCAATGGCAATCGATGTACAGAAATAGATTGAGATGAATTAATCATTATTTGTAGGTTCGGTGTGCAAACATTTATAGGACAGCGATAATCTACCTTTCTAAAACCACATTTGTTGCTGTTCTTCACACAACGCGGGCAATACAGTATAGTATTCATGGCATCTGATAAATCAACTCCTCCACCTTACTTTTCATCAGCACCTTTCCTTCTTTATCACTTCCAGTCTTTCTGCATGAAGATGTGAATCGGAAACGTATATTGTAAAGGCGGGCACTTTCCTTTGTACGCATCACCTCCATTGTACCATCCAAACGAGTTGTCTGATCGGCAAGGAGAGGAATAGCACTGGGGAGGTGAAATACTTGCTGATTGTTGACCCCAGTGAGTGTCTGGCGAGAAAATTGAAGCAAAGTAATAGATGAGACACAAAGACGTCAAGGTACAATGAAACAAGATGAATATTGCAACTCACACCCCACCACGGGACCAGTCGACAAATGGGCTGGGTTCGAAACCTCCGGTGCCACACCACGCCCAACCTCATCCGTCCTTGATTTAAAGTCCACTGTGAACCATCCTACGAATCCACTGATGGGTCCAACTGCACCATCGTGCGCATTTTCTGCCGATGATCTTCCCACTAAATACATCAAAATCAAACGGCACTCCACTTCCCTCATCTTCTCCCATGGCCAATCCAACTCCACGTGCATCCTCGACAGTACAAGTGTGCATATCATACTCTTTCACAACACACGGTTCCGCCAAGAGACATTCTGAACGAAGCTCAGCCCAACGACTGCTCAATACATAATATTCCTTCTGCTTGCGATCAAAGTCTTTTTCAAGAATGCTCATGTCCACTCCATACATTGTCTGAGTCGTTTCTGCAAACTCTTTCCAATCCTCCATGGCCGCGGCATAGTCGGTATGTGACGCTCTGCGTTCCTCCTCGTCGGTAATGGGTGCGAGCAGCATGGTAGCATGAGATGGCATCATTAGCCCCGTTTTGGGTTTGAGGAAGGTATCATGTGCGCGCACCAATTAGTCCAGCATCGAACCCATCCATTTTGATTCTGGTCGTGAGCAGAATGAGATGACAAATATTTCAGTCGGCGGCTTTACAGATTGATATGATCACACACACACAGTCGAGTTGATTGACTTACCTGATAGGATAATATCCACCCACCACTCGTTGATTCTTCCTCCCATCATCATTTAATTCAACGTCGCCCTCCTCCTGCGCCAAGCCAACACCATCCCAATCCTCTTCTTCTTCTGGCAAAACCACATCCTCCACGGCACCCTGAATAACCGTTACGATATGATCCATGCCATTGGCCTGAACAACACACCGTGCATTGTTGGCCATGGCAATGGCAGTGTATTCAATGGCGATTGATATTTTGAATATTAAGCAAGCATTAATGGAAAAAAGGCACCACCGTGGCCGGGGGAATACAATGGTCAATACCCCCCACAAGTCCAGCCATTACACCTTCTGTCTTCCATTATATTCAACCATATATCTTCTAACATCACCACGCTCCCCCACCAATTCCAAACCGAAAAACAACACAAAACAAGGTCTGAACAACATCAAAGATTAGTAAAAACCAACGGAAAAATACAACAAAATTCAACACACCATACACCTCTTACAAGACACCATCGCAACCCCATTACATCATGGACCGACAACGTACTACATACTACCAGCCGCCGGCAGTCATGGTCAACAACCCCCATCTCACACCACACAAAAGAACAGTACCAATTCCCACGCCACCCAACACACCGACACAAACCCATATCCACCTCCACCACAACATCAACAACAACACCATCAATTCACCTCAAGAAAACAACCAACACCATGAAAATCGCCACCCGCCGCTCCCACCTCGGGACTTTCCCTCACCGCAAGAACCCTCACGCAACCCCAGTGGAGACCAAGCCAATCATGACGTACCACACGGAGGCCCGTCAAGACTGTGACAACAGTCGCTCCCCCAACAACTCGGATTCTCACAACACCCCCGCATACCCCATCTTCCCCAGCCCACCCGACCTCCGCGACACACCTACTCCACTTTCGACTACCCTTAGCACCAAACCACGCAACCATCTCCACAACGTCTTGAATGCCGACAACAAGGATGACAACAACATGGACTTTGACCCCAACACCAATACGGACAACAACAACAACAACAACAACAACAACAACAACAACAACAACAACAACAAC
>JALLBK010001172.1:0-15967 GCA_036940085.1 Discostella pseudostelligera
ACTACCACTCCGTCGCTGGGAAGCTTCAGCAGACGAAAGCCCGCTTGTGTAATTGGCTCGAACGCGAGTGAGGATCTCTTGCTGAGCAATGGTGATTAACATGGTCGTCAGAGATACCGTAGAGAGAGTGAAGCATACGAATGATATGGATTGGATTTGGATTTGGCTTCGGATTTGGGAGGAATGATGCTGCCGCACAAAACAGCATGCAGGATGCATGATGTGGCGTCGCGGGGAACTTCCCGCCAAATCTTTCGCTAGCATTTTTGGCGGGAAATCGAAAGATCTCTCTTTCCCGCCATATCTTTCGCCACCTCTCTGCGACTTCCCGCCAAATCTTTCGCCGCGTTTCACTTTCATCGTCGACGATGACGATGCGGTGATGGCATTTTTTGGGTTGTCAACAGCATCAATCATAAGATGAACACCAGCAATTCAATCCTATCTAATATTTCATCCAGTAGTCACGCGTCATTATGGGATGAGGTCGCCGCCATTCTCTCGGGTCTGATCGGGGGTGGATTGTATGGATTGAAAATTCGCATACCCCACTCTGTCGGTGAGCCTTTTCTAATATTTGATGCCGTGAATGTGGCCAGGTTTAGTATCATCATTCTAACTAGATTGTATTGTAATATTTATCCTAATATTTGATGGTGTAGTGATGACTTTTCTTTTTGGAAGTCATCTATCCTTTCGAGAGAAAATAAGGGCCATTGCGAAGCTTGCGGGAGAGCACGCTACCAATTTAGCTGCGTTCGCCTGTTTGTACAAGGTAGGTGCAAATAATGCTATGTTTATGTTACATTACCGATATTTTCAACTGGATTTCGATCTTGTGTCCCTCTACGTGCCATATGTTTCATCAGATGATGCTGGCCACGCTCAAAGTGTTGAGTCGAAGAATAAATCAAGATGTTCATCCTGGTCTTCTTCATCGATTGAGTAGATCGATGTTGTCAATCATAGGTAAACGCGCGCATTCATTTTTGCACGCTTTTGGGTCATCGGCTTATTTGTGCTGATATCTCATACTATTTCTCTCGTGCATATTCGTACAGTCAATGGACCTTTTCGCGAGAGAAGACAGATCACATCAACGAATAATGATCCTGGCCTACCAGAACAACCATATCACGCCTTCCTTGCAGGTGCCACGGGAGGATATATAGTGTGGGGTCGATACAGTGGAGTCAATTATCAATTAGTATTATACCTCGTCAGTCGCATCCTTGTCGGGTGCATGAAATTAGCAAGCGAAAAAGGAATACCACCCTTCTCATGGAAGCGACTTGCATTTACAAAAACCTACCCATGGGCTGCGGCGGGGGTGTGGGGAGTAGTTATGATGTTATTNGAAGCGACTTGCATTTACAAAAACCTACCCATGGGCTGCGGCGGGGGTGTGGGGAGTAGTTATGATGTTATTTGAGGAATATCCCGACACCCTCCATCCGAGTTTGAGAAGGAGTATGGATGAGATATACCGATATGAGAGTTTTGGAAGTTCGGCTGGGTCAGGTCGAAAGAATGATGGTTGAAATTCATTTCATTACAACATGCTGGGGGATTTAAGCTACAGTCTCGTACAATTTCCATGTTCTCAATGACGTGAGAGATAAATCCAGAATCATGTGTCGAAAGAGCAATCATTTTCATAACTGTCGGTGTATTAATCATCATGTTAGACCCAACAATGCACCAATGACCTGCAACACGATGTGTAATACCCGAAGCGGCAGCTTGACCACCTCTAGAATAATTCGTTTGAGCACAATGACAAGAATTCCACGTTGCTGCTCTTTTATTGAGGTCTTTGACGACTTTTCAACCACATGCGACGTTGATATTGCTTTCTTCCTCATTCTTTTTGATTCGAATTTTGCAGTTGATTTTGTTGTTGTCATAGTGGTCGTTGTTGCATTCTTTGAAGATTTACTTCGTATCTCGTGAGACTGCACGTGGCGGTCGAGTTGTACATTCTGAATGCTGCTTGTTTTTGTGTTGATCCTTACCGCAGTAGCAACCTCATTCTCTGAGAAACATGATGTTGTGATGATATCCACAGCGTTCGTGCCCAGCGACGATGAAGTCGAGGACGATGATCGCCGCAGCATGACGTTCTGAAAAATCTCGTCCTCCTCCACTTCATGTTGCTGCTCTTGCTCGTCACCGTTGTCGTAAACATGAATGTGCAATGTAGCACCGTCGTCATCATCATGCTTCATATCGCTGACATCAATCTCCACTACAGGTGTTGTCAATCCGTCAATGTCCTGCAATGGGGGCGGAAACATTCCCATAGCCACCATCCGGCCATGATCAACCACACCATCCCGACTACGCCACTCCCGACTTGCTATGGCATACTCCCTCCTCTTCTCCTCGGACGCATGTACTCCCCCAATTTCGGCGGGAGATGTGAGCATGTGCACACGCAATGCTTGCACTAGTGACACCACGGTCCATCGTGGTGTCCATGATTCCGGGTGGTAATTGCTTGCCGTAAGACAAATGTCGACATCGACCATGAATCGACCCGAAGGTGTGAGTAGTCGAACACGAGGAGGTGAGGCGGGATAGTCTCGTGGTAGGAGGATGGCACCGTGATATATCCCCTGAGCGTAGACCGAGTTGGCTGGTCCGGCAACACTGAAATGCCAGCGGAGTAAGTTCTTCCCGTATGGACCTATACGGATGTAATTGTTTTGATTGTTGGTATCATCATGCTGCTCGTTATTGTCGTTGTCGCTGCAGATGCTAGTACGACTGCTACGTTGATTGTTAATTGTTCTTGTGTTCATCCAATCATACGCAATTCCCATGTTTACAGCATCCTTCCATTCGCGCTTGATTCGTCGTAGACATTCTCCATCTTTACCACCACCACTTCGGGTGCTACTACGAGTTTTATTTCTAGTGACCGTGTTGATTCCACTTCCAACAACATTGCGATTTGCTTTTGTTCTACGTCGTTGTTGTGACGATGATGTGTCGTTCGTTTCTATTACAGTAGCTATTATCTCTGGTAGAATGGTTGTGACATTCTCTCCGCTATTGACGTTGCTCTCTTTGTCTACAGTTGTTCCAACATTGGTTCTTGAAGTAGACGTAGTTGTTGCCGTTGTTGATGATGTTGATGATGACGACGACGACGACGCTATAATTGTCGATGCTGCTAAAGATGTCCGCCTCGATCTTCTTCTTTTTCTTTTCTTTCTTGTATGCGATGCAACAATTAAATTATGTCGAACTGCAAATGGTGGCATTGAAGAGTGGTAACCATCTTCTGTTATAATTTCAGCATCTTCTAATGATGCATTCTCGCACGTGGCAGTTGTGTTTACGGAAGCATGATCTGTGGCCAATGGTGATAATATTTCAATAGACGTATTGGTTGCATCCATGGATGATCCTTTCCTCCTCCTCTTCCGCCTCTTTTTACTTTTCTTTATTGGCGTATCTGAAGCTGCTGCCAGTGGTGTTGTTGACTCTGAATCAATGACTGTAGGCAAGTGAGTCGATGACGATGACGACGACGTCGAAATTTTAGTCGATGCCGACGATGTAGAAGATGATGACAACATTTTGGCTTTATTCGATACTAATAAGAGGAGGATGAGATGGCGAGTGAAGCTTCTTCTATTACTCGTCATGGTGAAGGGTAATAGGAGGTTGTGGTCGGCGGCGGAGACCTTGAGACACTACTACTGCAACTAGTACTACTACTACAGACTACTACCGGCGTGCCATTGCATGCCTGGCGGGCCGGGATGGATGATGAATCGATATTATTATGGATGGTTGATACTGATTGTGGTTGATCGAGGTTGCATATGGCGGGAACAATGATCTGGTACTTGTACAGCGGAGTCCGTTAAATTTGAATTCCGAACCCATCCAAATTCGAGAAACTACATCCGAACGTCAATAGAGGAAACAGTACATTTTATACATACAGACTCTGTCACGTGTCTAAATAAGCCGCTAATTTCAAAAATTGGAAATTCAAACACATTCAAAAACGAGAAATCAGAATTGCCAACGAAGGAGCCCGTAGGAGCTCCTTCATTCAGCAGCTTCGTGCACGAAATCCCAAGGGCCGCTTTGCTTGCCCGCTTTGGAGATCGTCAGGATCTAATCAGTAATCAGGAGTACTATGCAGATCTATGCAGTCAGCAGCAACCTGCAGCAACAACAAGCAAGGTCAGCCTTATTCATATTCATCGAATTGATCGACATCGCAATAGTAATATCTTGCTCTCATCTAGAGTCTGAACGATGGCATCGGCATCGGCAATGCACCTTGCAAGGGAATAGGCAGCAGACGATCTTCTTTCGCCATTCATTTCTAGTCAATCCCACACACGTAGACGCCACTGAGAATGCTATCCAAGCCAGGAGAGGCGAGGATCACCCCCCGCACCAATGCCCGCAAGAAGGCCGCGGCAGATGAAAGTCCCGACGATATTGTTCGACGATTGCAGCGCCTACCGTCCAACAAGGCTTGTGCGGATTGCTCATCGAAGTTGACGCAATGTGTGAATCTGACACATGGCACATTTGTCTGTATGCCGTGTTCGGGTGTGCAGTAAGTTCATGGCTTTGGAGTGTTGGATCATTTTTGTTCAACATCTCTTCTTTATTCCCCTTCTATTGAATGCCACTCATTTTCGCATCTCTCTCGATCATTGTTACTAATGCAACATGATGTTGTACCACGCGTTATGCGAAATAATATCATCATTCAAAAAACAAATATTTAGTCGGGAATTCAATCACAAAATCAAGGGCATTGGTCATTCCTCCTTCACCCCCGACGAAGTATCCATGCTGAAATTGCCCACATCGGGGAATGAGTCCGTGAATGCACGATATCTTGCCAAATACGATGCCAATGCTTCCTCTTCTTCTACAGGAGGACGATACAATGATTATAGCAATCGACACAATATGAGAAATGTCATCGCATCGAGCACCATGAAACCACCACAGAATAATAGTGATCTGCAGCATTTGCGTTCATGGATACAGCAAAAGTACATTGTGAAATGCTGGTATGTAGGCGATGGTGGGGATGATGCAGGAGTGGGTGCAGGTGGTGGTGGTGGAGGAGGAGGAGCTGGTGCAAGCGAGCTTGGAAGGAAAAAGGTCATGCCCGCCAAAGTCCATCGACCAACGTCGTCATTGTCATCTTTGCCGAAACCTACCTCCGCCCCTTCGATATCTGGCACTTTGCATTCTACGGCTGCATCGCATGACGATTCATTTTTTGATGCCATTGCATCGTCTTCTACGGATGCAACCAACAAGGTGGATGAGTGGGATGCCTTTGGGGGACCTTCGTCGTCGGGAATATCATCACCCGCTGCATTCCAGGCCAATTTTGGAGCATTTTCTGAACAACAGCAACAACAGCAATCGCAACCGCCACCTCAATTTCAGACGGCAACCATGGTATCGCTCCCTCCACTTGCCACCGCAACCGGAGGATCGAATGTGCCAACACCAACGTTCCAGGCTACTTTCGATCAGAACAATGTGACAACTGTAATTCCTAAGACTCAGGCGATGCAAGGAAATGTAGGAGGAGGAAATTTTGTGGCTGACTTTTCATCCATGCAACAGTCGCAGCAGTCTCAGATGATGCAGCAGCAGCAGCAGCCTCACCCGATGCAGGCACAGAATAATCAGGGGTTTGCAAGCTTTCCATCGATGATCCCGCAACAGCAACAACAGCAACAGCCCACTATGCAAACGCAGCAAGGAGTGCAGCCGAACCAACAAATGCATCTCCAAAGCAATTTTGGGCACATGCAAGGCGGTTCAGGTATGATGATTCAGCAGCAGCATCAACAACAACAAGTGCAAGGTGGTGGAATGGAAGGAGAAGGATGGGGAGGGATAAGGATGAGCAACCAGCAAGGAGGGGGTAATTTGTCTGAGTTTCCCCAGCAGCAGTCACAGCCTCATCTGACGTCGCAACCACCACAGAACGACCAGTCAAGTTTTGCCAACTTCTCATCCATGCAGCAGCCAGAACAACCCATCTCGAATGAGGTTGCAACAGCTGCACCATTCCCACCATCGAATCCTAATGCATTTAAAGCTGTCGACAGTGATAAAATGTCAGCATTTGATGCTTTTGACGGCCTCTCGTTGGAGCCCACCTTGACTATCAATGCCTTCGGGAATGCTGATAACACGGAGGTTAACAGCATTAACGCCTCTGTCCCGACTGGCGCCAATGAACCCAACTGTCATGAGGGAGGACAGATCGCGAATGGCACTAACGAGATATCCATCTTCTCAACCGACGCCAATGTCCGCAAAGATAATGAATCAAAATACTCTACGATGAGCATATATGGGGCCGGTCACGCTCATCCATCCCCCCATCCTGGAGGCGAAATGCAAATACTGAATAATGCCCAAACTACTGCCGTTGAGAACTCTATTGGCAATGGCAATGATGATGGCCGCGCAGCCGCGGCGTTGTTTCAGGAGACTACCTACTTACTCCAGAAGCTCAATATGCAACAATTGATGCAAGTCCATCAACTCATTTCAAGCATGACGGCGTCATCTGTGAACCAGCAGGCGGCTTCTACGGATGCGTGGGCATCCCATGCACCGATGCATGTTGGTGATGTGTCCACGGAGAACCTGTCGCGTAATGGAGGAGCAGGCATGGGCATGGAGACAATGGGTGAAAAGGCAAACAAGTCAAGAGATGCAGCGAATGTACCTCCTGCTGGTGCCCCGCCATCACTATCCTCACCACCAGTAGCGATCGCCCCATCGAATGCGCTACCACCAGTCGAAAAGGAGGGCAATCCTTTTGATTTCTAGAAGTTTACTTGGATAATAATATTGCAGAATTGTCTGTTAATGTTAGCGTGATTATTTGATACCTTATCAGCGTAAGTAACCTTCGAGAGTGTATTTTCCAATAGCCTGTCACCACCATTCTTTGTTATTGGTTCAGAAACAGTGCAAACAAACAACTCATAGAAGAACCTTTCGTGTTCCTAGCGATCTAGTTGACTTTGCTATATTGTTCGGACTATTCCCTTTTCCTGACGCAGTGGGCGTTCTCCCACCTGGATCAACCGGCCTCCTCGGTGATCTCTGCCCACGCTGCATTTGTTTGATACGGCTTCTTCTATCATCGTCTTGTTCCTCTCTGGAAGGCGAAGAAGCCGATCCAAATGATACAGCCTCAACAATCGTCCGGGTACTTTCACCGATATTGATATTTTCTATACTATCCACAACCCCAAAGATTGCCTGACTTGTAGTTTCTGAAAAGAAGCTTTTGAGGAATGAGTTGTTGTATCTTAGTCCGCTTTCTATTGCATTTAATGAACGGTTACTCAAGCCACATCCATCCACTTTGAGCTCGGAGATTGATTGATTGAACTTGATGAGATCTTTTAGGTACACCACCCCTTTATCACTCAACTGATCATTGCGTGATAAATTAAGCTTTGTGAGTGGCGAATATTTCCGAAGGCCTTTGGCCAATTCCTTAGCGCATTGATCATCAAGGCCACACGATGATAGGGTCAAGGTTGATACAGATTTTTGTATTGCCAGCGATTTTGCAAGGTAACTTATGAAGCCGTCATCAACCGTATTCTGTGACAAGTCCAAAACGATGAGATTCCTCAAGCACTCAATTTTATCGATTAGGAAGGGCCAAGCATCTCCAGCGATGTTGATATCCACAAGTGAAAGAGAATGAAGATTCAAAAATGGCAGTGAGGCTGCAAGAGTCTCTGCGTTGTGCTCATCCCAGTCACAGGAATAAAAGTTCATATGCCGAAGGTGTCTGTTATGTTGCAGAGCAATGAGTAGCATCGACAATCCAGATCCCACAAAAATGCAATTTATAAAACTGATCTGATTCAGAGTTCGACTGCGAGAGAACAATGGTATCAACCAGTTGGATGATTCGCGATTCAGAACCGCATCTTGAATTTCAATGGATTCCACAGATGATTTGTCTCTCAGGCCTGAAATTACTTTTCGGAAAGTCTCTCGATGTGTCGCTTTGTTTCCACAGGTCAAACGAAGTTTCTTAAGGTGTGTATTGTCGGGCAAAAATTGTGCCACGTATTTAGCTCTCTTTGCGTTGGTCAGCTTGCAATCGATGGCGAGCGAAGAGAGACTCTCGTCGTTGTCTTCGAGGCGGAGCAACATTTCACCGAAACTGTCCAAGCTGCAGCTACCCGATGATACCGTTCCATCTATGGTAAATTCTCCCGCCTGGCTGTCGTTATATGAATAGCCAGATTGGCCATCGGAGGAATACGATTGACCATCAGAGAAGGAATCATCGTCCTCCTCTGCACGCTTCGGCTTCGCCTTGGACTTCAGCATCGCAGCAAGTTCAATATTATTTATTTGTGCAAGCTCCGCGTAGCCTACTTATATATCCGTACCGACGAAGTTTGGAGATACAGTAAGAGTATTATCAAGGCCAATACTTTCTACCGGGGCATGGTCATGCTATGGTGTGGCTGGATGAGCTGGGCTTGGTGGAGGCTGGATGAGAGAGCGTCCGTGAGCAGTGGTATTACGATATTAGTAGGGATGGAGATGCTGTACGTAGTGGTCATGGTCCTCTGCATGTTGTTGGCGGGCTGCAGGCGGCAGCAGCATGCAAGAAGCAGCAAGTGGCAGCAGGCGGCAAGAAAGCGGCGCGGGAAATTCAAATTTCGGATTGGATCACAATTTACAGACATCACACGTAGGAATAGTACATAAGTTCACGAGATCTTGTAAGAATAGATAGTACCGATTTTTGGTAAGTTGGCGAAAAAGCGATATTCAACGAGTTTTGGCGGCGATGATCGAGCTTTGAGCTTTGAGAGTTCCACCGCCGCCAACAAGCATTCGGTCGTCAATTTTCAGTATGCATGATCCATAGCTATTGGTTATCAGTGATAGAGTAAGAATGGGACGTTATGTAACTTATTGATGATCGAATGCCATGTCTACATGTGTATTATTTTTTCCCTGCTGTCGTGAAGTCATGTGGCCGGGCTTGACGTACTGAAAGGTAGTGCAATCGGGGTGCTCCCTATTCAAATGCTGGTGATTGCGTCTCAAGATCTCCAACAGAGCTTTGTCGCAAGGATTTTGTATGCTGGTAGGCGCAATCTTCCACAATCATCAATCGTAGCCCCAGATAAAATTTGCTCCCCTAACGTCATGCTTTGTGATGAACAGCAGACATGTGTCATTCATGGACCAATTGATTGCATCTCACGTGTGGATTCGTATGATAGAAATTCATGCAGATACATCTGAGGCCGTCGGCCAACATCTATTTGCCTATTGTTCGATCATTGTCCGACTATTTTCCTCAACCATTTCACCGCGGACCGATGATTGTCGTCTATTCAATGAGCACGGATCCGTAATCTGGCAGGCATACTGTTGCCATCCCCTTATTGTTTCAATAATAGATGCACGGTATGATTCTTCGGATCACCCTTCACCCAGATACTGGGTCAATTCAACTTCCGAAAGTATCTGCATCACCACTTGTGCTGAAGGAATTTGAGTGAGAAATATTCTGGATGTAAGTGATGATAATTGCTGAAATTGTGGAACTTTCAAAACCAGCTTTAGTTACCACTTGACAAACATGACACAGCAGCCGAAATCTAACAACAAGCTTGGAGAGGATCGACAATGGGAAATATATTGACAGCTGGCAATAATAATTCTCTTCAGTATCAATAATGATAAATAATTGGGGGCTTCGATCACGTCTCCCGAATGAGACAGTCCCAAATGAATGGGGCTAGTATTTCCTTCTTCTTTCTTCCGAAACTTCCGAAATGCCAACGCAATCACATATCCCATGTCTGATCCAACCTGCAGTCAACATAACGAGCTGCTGAATGACAATGATGAAGTCATATTGCAGGGCAGTATCGGATCCTCGGACGTGGGTGTAGTCGGGACCTTTCGCGGACCTTGCGTAGTTTCTAAATAGCAGTGACGTCTCAGTGAATTAACTCTTACCGTTCTGGGTAAAATTTTACCTATCATACTCACATCGATATTCGTCGATGCTCGACGCGTCGTCGAAGTCAGAGGAAGCGCCTATCGACTCGAATGGCAATGCGGGTGGTGAATCACTGAAATTCAACACTCAACTCATGTCCGGTCGCGGCGTCGTGGGTAATCGTATTGCCATGCACCATGATCCGCACCCGCCGGCGCCCCTATCATACACTCTACTAGGAGTATGCCGGTGCCGGTCCTTTGCGGCGGGCGGAGATCGACATCATCGTCGTCGGCTTTGCTTTGGAGTCGTCATGTGGGTTCTTTTTCATCTGCTGGCTGCTGGCTAAGTGAAGATACAACGGACAGACTTTGACATTCAGAAAGATACTTAACAAATTTTGAATTGAAAATTGAAAATTGAAAAAGATGGAGTACTTCAGGGTGTCTCTACACGCAGACAATCCGAGTCCAAAAAACAGGTACGAAGATAATATGTGATTAAAATTTGAAATTAAAAAAGATACCCTTCCCGCTATTTTCCTTCGCCACATCATCGCCACTCTTCTTCCCGTCCGCCTGTCGCCAGCCAAGCACCTCTTGACCTTGACCATGAAACTCCAACTCAAATATCGAAATCGGCTCTTCTGCCGCCAGCGATAATCCTCATGGACTAATTTCTCTGCCAAATACCAAGCGTGATATCTATCAATATATCTATCAATCAATGGCTGGTGTCAACACCGTTCGTCTTCTAAAGGAAGACCTTCTCAAAGAGTTAGCTCGTCCCACCGGCGATGGCAGAGCTGAGAAAATTCTGGACATCCTCGACCGTCTCGACAAGGTAGACAATATGAACCTGTCCATCCTCTCGGAGACGCTCATCGGTGCGACTGTATCGAAGCTAAAAACCTACGATAATAATGATGTGGCGAGTATGGCGAAAAGTCTGGTGAAGAAGTGGAAGGGGATTGCAAAACAAGCACAGGGAGGAAATAATAATGGTGCCGCCTCAACCGCCGGTGCATCAGTAGCAAAAGATGCTAAACCTGCTGCCGCATCGAGCAGCAGTGAAAGCAAAATGTCACCCAAACAAAAATCTGGACAAATGAAACGAATGGCAAGTACGGGATCATCCGAGCTTAATCCCGATACCGAATGGCAGGGTCTACCTCCACTTCGCATCAACATTTGCAAAAAGCTACACACCATCTTCCTAATGTCACGAGATGAATTATCCAAGGAACTCAATAAATCAGCTGTGGAACAACTCTGTCTTGCTCGCGCCGGAGAAGTCGAGGCATCCATTGATACTTGGAGTAGGGGGGTGAAGGAGACATATACTGAAAAAGTCCGAAGTCTTGTCTTTAATCTGAAAAAGAATGGTGCTATTCGTGATCAAGTCATACTCGGTCAAGTAAGTCCAGACCAACTCCCTCGAATGTCTGCCGAAGAGCTCCAAACAGAGGAAAAGGCACAAGAACGGGATGCCACCGTTAAAAAATTACAAGATTCGCGTAGATTAGATTGGGATCGGGCCAACGAAAAGAAAATTAATGATATGTGCGGAATTAAGGGCGAGTTGCTCAAGGCATCGCTATTTACATGCGGACGGTGCAAGAGTATTAAGACGACGAGTACACAGAAACAGACGAGGAGTGCTGATGAGCCCATGACGGTGTTTGTTCTCTGTATGAATTGTGGAAATCGTTGGAAGTGTTGAAAGACCGACTGACACAACATACGGCAAACTGACAACCTCGGTGGAAAGTACAAATTGCCACAGATGGTTTCAACATCATCCGATGGTCATTATTCATGGCTTCTTTATATATGAGATTTCGTAAAAGGAATGAAAAGGAACTTGGTGGTGCTTCGAGCAATTGAGCACGAGCATGAACATGCACGAAGGCTCCAGGCGAAGCGCTATCGCAGAGCATGGAGTCCAATCATTCCATGGCAATAGTTAATGGCAAGAATTGATTGAAATGCAATTTTACTATTGTCCGTAGACCGAATTGCTCTCTTTATTCTTTATGCAATATCCTGTTGACGTCTAGGCCCCATTGGCATGGATGGAGGTGGAGGTAGGGCGAGCAATGGAGGGAAGTCGCAAAAGGATTACACGTGGAGTCAAAATCTGTAGTCTGGCCGTGGTGGCAGCATCGCTCGGAACCACAGCGTGAATTACACGTGGAATCCAAGATCTACAGTCTGGCCGCGAGACGTCGCCATAAAAGATTTGCATCGAAGGAATCTTTTCATTTGACGTTTGCCGCCCATCGGACCATGATGGCACGGCAACGACTTGCCCCCACCCCCAATACATTATGCTTCCTCTTGCGATCAATGTCCGCCGCGTCTCAGCATAATGGATCATACATATCAAGCTCGTGGTGACGCTGCCATCGTCGTCCAAGGTCAACGAAAACGACATTCAAATAATCTTTCATGTTATGCCATCCTTGCATTAATATCGGCGTGGTCGTCACCATCTACGCGTATCTGCCTTGTATCCGGAGAGATAGTGCAACCATCTCATCGGCAACATCATTTTCTATCGTCCCTTCCTCATAGAGTCGATCAAATCCACAAGGTTCGAAGAAATAATAGACGAAGATGGGGAGTACATGGCTACAGAATACCGTCAGAACTGTCATTGACATCTGATGTGGTATTCGATTTGAGATGTGGAGGTGCATCACATGACGAGCAGTCCAATGCAGATGGAGATGAGGCGATGGTGGTGGACCTTAGCGTTGTTGGGAGTGGAGATTCTCCTGTCACGGAGGAAGATGATGTGACGTTATCTAACAGTGAATTAGAGTCTGACATGGGTTGTTTGCAAGTGGAAGACGAGAATGATGGCACAAACAAAGAGTCTGATAGCACAGTATCAGTCAACGACGATGGAATAATGGAGGATAGCGATGCTTCGGAAGATATACCGCTGGATGTCAAAAGTGAAGATTCTGCCAATATAAAAGATATTTCAGAGAGTGTCGATGGAGCCGATTCATCCAGTTTTCCATCAGAACCACCTACATCATCACAAGTAACTGCACACAATGCAGATGCACACCACACGCAAAAGCAAACTCATCTTGCTCTTCTATCATCCGCATCCGATCAACGTGCCGAGGGCAAGACACTACATGATTCTGGGGATTTGGCTGATGCCGCGCTTGCATTCCAAAAGGCGGCGTCATTACTAGATGAAGCCATCACAATATCAATAGAGTTTTCGGAAGAAGACGCATCAGATGTTGACAGCGATGCCATAGCAGTTGAAAGAGCGACATGTCGTCTACACGAGGCATTGTGTCTATTTAAGGATGGCCGACCGGGGGAGTGTATTGAGGCATGTACTGACGTGTTGCAGGATGGAGTTCGTGTCGTTCCTTTGGAAGGGGAAACGAACAAGAACAACGAGGCTGAAATTGATGATCCGGATGCATCCATAACAGCAACTGTAGGTTCGGTCAAAATTATCACAACTCCAGTACGGAAGACAAGTGTTCATACGCGAACGATGACAATACCTCCACAAATTCGCGCCCGGGCCCTTCACCGTCGTGCCAAGGCAAGATTAGCGCTAGATGATTTAGACGGTGCATTGGAAGATGCGCGCAGTGCTGCATTCATGGGAGATAGGAATGCCGTGCAGTTCTATGGACGGTTGATGCGGGAGGGGAGTGGGGCAGGAGCTATGACATCTGGGGGTTTGGGTGCTGCATTTCCATCGAGAGAGTCGTCGACAACGAATCCATTCCTTGAAGGGATTCTAGGTGGTGTGGGGAGTAGTGGAAGCAATCCATTCATGCCAGCGGGTAATGGTTCAAGTGATTTCTCATCGTCGCTTCTTAGCTCGTTACTGTCTGGTGGAAATAATGGCAGTAGTGGCGGGGGCAGCAGTCCACTACTTGGATTAATGGGAGATTTGCTCGCACCACAACAACCATCGAGCGGTGGAAAGAAATCTGGAAGGGGTGGCCGCGGCAAAAGCAAAAAAGGAAACGGTGTTGACAGCCTCGCCAAATCCATCCTCTCCTCGCTCATGAAACGGATCGAGGATGAAGACACGCAAAGGACAATCTGCGAGTATTTGCATTCGACGAACACACAACAGGTTATGCAATATGCAACATTGGCAGGTATACCCATGAAAGAAGGGAACGCTCGTCGACTAGTCACATTCGCTAATGGTGTGACACCCAAGGGTATTCGTAAAAGCATATCTAATGTGAAACGCGGAATATCGATTATCAAGGCAGTGAGGAAAGTGTTCAAGGTGATTGAGAAATACAAGTATGTAATCATATTGGCTGTGACGTGTTATTGGATCCGTTGTGCGATATTGGAACCGTATCCAGTTAGAAGGAGCAAGAAGCAGGCACAGAAACTTGCACAACAGGCTGTATTGAGTTTCATCCTGCCATTACGTGATGAGAGAGGGTCATTGATTGCTGTTTCTACGGGTATTGCAGATGCGTTGAGCAAGTTGCATTCGATTGTCGAAGACAACTTTGACGAGGATGATAGAGGTGGTCACTCGTCAACGATGGGGCACCTTCAAAATCAGTTAGCATTGATAGAAGCAATCGAGGTATGAATGCCCTTTTCGTGTTCGTAGCTTTTTTCAATCCTTCTCTGACATTCTATTCCTTTAGCAAAGGAATGAAGCCCAGCTGGACTCATTCGTCGATGAGGAAGACCAATGGCAGTCACTCGAGGAAGATGAAAAGAGTTTGTTACGAAGCAAAGACTCACTTATCCAACGGATAGATCAGCTCGCGAATGAGATTGCTAAGATGTGATAATGAGAGGAATGATTTTATTTTAAAGAACAGCATGATGCATGATGATGCACAACATAAATCTGCCGTACCATACACTGAGTAGAATATGGAGTTTGACTGTTAATTATGGTACAAATCGGTGATTATGATTGTTGCTGTTGCTGATATTTGCATCTCCATCGGATCACAATAGATCAGTAATATCCTCATTGTCAAAATCGAACATGTCATCAAAATCAATGAAGTCCTCATCCTCCGCTATTCCCTCATTAATTGTCATTGCCGCGGCCATGGCATCATCAATTTCCTCGGTGGGGGGTAGCACCGCCTTCTCCTTTTTGGTACGCTTTTCAATCTTCTTATCGCTCTTCTTTTTGCTTTCACCACTTCCTCCTTTTGCTTTGACATTCCCTCCTCCTCCTGCTGAAGACTTGGTCTTCTTATCCAACGGCGGTATAACCTTGTCATCTCCGATACTGGGTAGCTTTCCTCTTCCTTTTCCTCCAATCTCAGAGGACGATGCCAAACGTTGTTGTTGATGCAGCTGTTCCTGCTCCTGCTTGTCTTTTTCTAAGGCCGACAATCGCTTCCCCTCAATTTCTCTCATCTCTGCCTTCGTTAGCCACCACTCTGGATGCAATTTAGCATCCTCCACGGTGTACACTCCACCCTCCTCACCCATCCACGGTTCATAATCTACAATCTCCTCTTCAATTTCCTCAATCACTTTACTTTTCGACGACGACGACGATTGAGGCTCTCCCATCCCCCCACCACCTCTCGGTCCTCCTTTCGTCTTTCCCGCCTTGGCAATCGACGATGATTTCATCATCAATCTCAATAACTCATCTTCCACAATTGATACATCCTCGGGAGGAGGTGGGCATGGTCGGGTATCACGTTCCTCGAATCGTGACAAGTATCGTCGTTGGACAGTCCGATGCATGGGCGGAGATAATCCCGACGGATAGTACGAGGGGAAACCCTCGACGCGATAATTTTTATCAGCCTCGGCTTCCTCCAGGGCGTATTCGTCTTCGTAGACTATTAGCATTTGACCAATGTCAGCGGATTTGTGATAGTTGGCGTGATCGTGGGTTTTGTGAACTTCGACGGGACTTTACGTGATGCATGAACAATTGACC
>JALLBK010001182.1:0-12804 GCA_036940085.1 Discostella pseudostelligera
GAGATTGAAGGTGGTGGTGGAGGTGCACCGACGTTGCGTCTATCGGTGAGTTCTCAAATCCCGACTGTCTATCTCCTATGCATATCTTCTCATCTATCCTGTACTTCTCACCCCCAACACTCCACGCACTCAACAATAACAACAGGTCACCGATCCCCAGCAGATAGGAGAAGGGCGCAACATCCACACCTACTACCGCATCGACGTGTATCAGACTGGCTCCTCCACTCCCATCGCGTCCGTTCGACGTCGCTACTCCGATTTCCAATGGCTCTTCCAACGATTACACGCCGAACGGCCTGGGGCAATGGTACCCATCATTCCACACACCCAGGCAGTACAAATGTCCAAACGACTAAGTGAGGAATTAATTGAGGAGCGGAGGGGGCATCTTGAACGATTTTTACGGAATGTGCAAGTCCATCCGGAATTAGAGGGTGTGCCAAGCCTATCGGCATTCTTTTCACCCGATGCTGAGGCATTTGAGGCAGCCAAGAGGGCCTACCCTGCCAGTGGGATGGATGTTGCATCCTTGTTGGCCGAGGAGGATACCAATACCACCACGGCCGCGAAGGTATCAGAGAAACTCAAACATTTCTTCGTCAAGGCCACTGTCAAAGTAAAGGCGGCTCGTGGGGGAGATCTCGAGGAGACTGATGACGGTGCACAGATGGAAGCGGTGGCCCATTATCTCAACGAATTGGATGTGCATATAAAAACGATTGTCAAAGCTACGCTCTACCTCGTGAATGTCTCACGGGAATCTTCCGCCAATATGCATGATCTTGGTCAATCTCTCTTCGGGTTGCATCAATTAAACCATCCGGAATCGGCGAATAATCCCTATGTGGTGGATTCGGAATTGCAGTCCAACAACACTGGTAGCTCGAACTATCCATCAATCAAATCAATCTCCAACATCTTTGCCTCCCTCTCGGCAGTGCACAAGGTAAAATATGACGAGCATCAACTCAAGGTCGGATCACTCATCCAGGAACTCGAATGGTCGATCAAATCTGCTCGACTTGCCCTCAAACGTCGTAAGAACGCACAGTTAACCTACAATACCTACCTCCAACAAGTGAAAAATCGAGAACAAGCATTGGACAAGGTAGTGAAGGCCGCCGATATGAGCGCTCAACCGGCCAACAGTGATGGGAAAGTTGCCGAATTACAAAAGTCGATTGATAGTACACGAGAAGCGGCAAATAATGCACGTATTGAATTAGATGTGGTAACTCAACGGGTATTCCGTGAGATGGATCGATTTAAGTTGGGTGTGGATGTGGAATTGCGCAAGTTGTATATGATGCATGCCCGTGTGGAGAGGGATTATAGTGAACAGTTGGATTGTGAGTGGAGGAAGATGTTGAACCCACCGAGCAGTGGTGGCGATAGCAGTGGAGGTGCGGAGGATGATTTGGGGAAGTCAGTGAATGACGCAGAAGAAATGCAGATGATTTGAGGGGTAATTGTCAGTTGTCAGGCACAGAGCAACAATCAATGAATGCTGAACATATGAATAGAGTCGATCTAGCTGGTGAGATTATTTACCGAATACACTAACAAGCAATCCAAATGTGGAGAGATATTTTGCATGCAGTCATTGTAGAAATACGCATTATTTCGTGTTTACGGTGATGTATCATCCGCAAAGTCATAGAAATGAATACTGCTCTCTTGCGACAATTGACACTGAGACGATAACTCCTTTATTCAATGGCACAATTTTTCATGATAGACAAGGCAATTCTATCACGACATTGATCAATATGTTCCTGGTTGAATACGAGGGGACAATCCTTGGATATAAAATCACAGAACATGCAAGTGAATACACCGCAGTCAAAACCTACCACACACATCGATTGTTGTTTTGGGGTTGGGGGTAAGTATGAAGGACAAATGAGGAAAAGCGGTTTAATAATGTTCATACAAGCGATAACAAAAGCAGACTTCCAAACTCACCATTCCTCTGCCGGGGAGTATCCCTCGTACAACCAACCAACTCCCACTCCGTCGCATCCATCTCCTTCCCATCATTCTTCGCCTTGAACTCGTCTTTCACATACTGAAGCAACCCCTCCAACTTCAACATGTCCGTACCACCCAACGAATCATAGTATTGAATTCGTTTCTCTTCCATGAATATTACCGCGCTCGTCCAATGCATATTGTCCAGATTGATAGGGCATAATATGTATTTGAGTTTAAAGATATCCTTCCCCGGTACCTTCTTCGACCAGCGCTTCACATTTTTGTAATTGTATTTTCCACGTAAAGCCCGATTATTATTCTTGTCATCAAACATGGTCTGGACAAAGAAGGAGTTGAAGAAGTGGGAACGTTTCCGGCCGGGCTGTTTGGCACAGAGTTTCTCATCGCGTTTGGCTAAGCAATTCTTGAGGAAGTAGTTGATGATTTCATCATTGAGCCATTGGCCAGGGTTGAGTGTCTGCATGCTACTTCGTTGGACCGAGTCGGCATCTTGACTGGCAAGTATTTCGGAGGGTGGTCCGATTCCACGTGTTGCTTTGGTCACAATCTTCTGCTCTTCCGCAGTGAGTGGTCGTAGTAGTTTCATCGCCGACTCTTTCGCCTCCTTTTCCTTATCGGCCTTCTCTTTTGCTGCGAGGATTTCAGCCTCACGAAGAGTGGAGCGACGTTGGGATTCTTTCTGCTTAATCTTCTCCTCAAGTTTTGCCATTTCGTCATCATAGGTGGAAATGGGAGGATTCGATTCAAGATAAAGGCCTCGATACATTAGCTCGTATTTTTCGATGCCGATTTTACGTTTGATTTGTTCCGTGTAGTCATCTATCTTGAGGAAGCTGGGTACTACTGCTTTGACTACCATGGAGAGACGAGATTTCATACTTTGCGAGTGACGTTGGGCTGATTTGGGCACTGATTTTGCCTTCCCCACCCCCCTCTTTGGACTGGTAGCTGATTGGAAGTCTGGTTGCCGCGGCGGAATCTCATCATCAGATAATTCCACAATATCGAGTACTGAAAAGTTGAACACAGCAGATAAACTCTGCTGCACATCATCCCATGTTTCCAACATTGTATTGTTCCCACTTGCCACCAGTGATCGACAAGCACCCTGGAATTGACTTTTCCGTTTCTCCCTCCGTTGAGTAGGAGAGGATAGTGACAAATCCTGCAGATGAGAGCCCATGATCTCAAATGATTTTATGAAATCATCATCATTCTGTAGGTCGTACTCTGCATCTGCGTAGGCATCCAGGACGTCGATGCTCGAACTCAATGCAATACAAATGCTGGCCAAAGTGGCCGGGAGGGGTAAATTATCAACCTCGGTTTGCATCGCGTGTTTGACACCCCCGCTGATGAATAATTTTCGAAAAGAACCATGAGGTGATGATGGGATATTAGTTCTATTGCCGTCGTTCTCGTCTGTGACTTCTGTTGTCGTTGCCTTGCGGCCGAGGGCTCGATCACGATCATCGCCATCGACGGTCACCTTCCTGACTATTTTCTCGCCCCCCGGGCGGCGGCCACTTTGTTTGGACGACCTTATGGCGGCGCTCTTTGTCGAGAACTGACGCGATAACAACTGAGTGCGCCTGCTGCCCTTGAGATGTGCTGTAAGGAGGCTCATTGTTTCGTTGGCATGGGATGGGGACGACGGCGGCGGCAACGATTTTGGTTGAATTGATGGTTGTGGCGCGGCCGGCGGTGGATTTGTCAAAATGGCGGGAAGTGAATTTGGCGACGAAATGAAAATGGCGGGAAGAATAGGGTCTCCAACTTACACGTGGATGGCGGGACGAAGACTCGGCTCAATTCCACACGTGGCAGCCGGCATGAGACCATGATGAGAAGCAATGATCATTGATGCAGGGAGAGGGATAAAGGATAAAGCAGATGATCGAAGTGAGATGTCGAACCTCGACCAAGAATTATGTGGTACTATTATCCAGCATTGCTGTTGCTGATACAAACTGGGAGTTGTTCGACTGTTCAACTAAATTGTACTCTATCATTCTATTCTCCCTGGGTGTTGTGCGGACAAGAGATGCTATTGCCCATTGAAGAATCGATGCCATTGCGTTCTACCGCATCTTCAATTCATTCCAATTCCAAAGACACCCCTTCCACTATCCACATGCCCACCTACCTCATCATCCCAAGCATCATCATCATCATAGACCTCCCACAATATCTTTTTTACTCCACCTCCGAAGGCGACCGTGCCACAATCGCCAAGGCATGAATCTTCGGCATCACCTCCCCCAACAACATATATATCAATTTATGTCTCTTCACTAAATTCAACCCCTCAAATGCATCCGCCACTACCATTAATTCAAAATGACTCTCCCCACTCTCTTCCCATCCCTTACTACCCGCATGTCCGGCATGTTGATGCGATGTATCCGTAAGTGTAATTGATGATGGTTTGAGAGTAGAAATCAATGTTGATAGGATGGCATTGTACATTGGTTTGCCGTCGATGGGCGTGAAGGAGGATATAATGCTCGCTTCGGAACTGGTGGACAAGTCTTCTCCATTAGTTGCGGTGTCACTGACAGCATCTCCCTCCTCTCCCACATTCTTCGTCATTGTATTCTTCTCACGTTCCACCGCCTCAACAGCCTTCTTCTTCATAACCGCCAACATATTCAAAAATCCATTATTCCGTCCAGGTGTTAATGATTGGGAGATTTTGGCAGTTTGGATAAATTGTGGATCGACTGCGTTGATTTGCTCCGGAGTGCATCCGGATAGTCCCCGAATGAGTAGTGCCAATAATCCCTTGGTTAATAACCCATCTGAATCTCCAAAATAACTCACCACCCATTGCTCTTCTTCCCCGTCATCCCTATCTTCTTTGCTATTGCCATTTACACCTTCTACCCCACTCTTCTTTTCAACAACACAATCGACATGCACCGTACTCAAACATCCTGGCACTTTATTTTCCGGAATTCGCAGTGTAGTTTCCTCCTCATTCACCGTGGGTAATTTTGATGCCATGTAGAGTAATTGTTTATGACGTGTCTTTTCATCGGGTATAGATGCAAATGCTTGTGTCATCATTTGTAATTCAGGTGTAAGATGGAGAGATTGGAGGATCTGTTCATCAAGGTTGGTTGAGGTGGAGGAGAAGAGAAGGTGAATATTGTTGTTGTTGTTGTTCGCCCGGGATGATATTGTTGATGAAGTGGAGGTAGGTCGAGCATGATGATGGCGACGACCAACATGGGACGACCTACTGGCCGCAGAAGATGATGACGGTGGTGCAGTTGGACGAGGAGGAGTCCATGCCGATGCCACGCCGGCGCCGGCGCCGGATGACAAGGAATGCAACGCCAGCCCGGCGATGGGGACACCGGCGATGAGGAAGGGCTTGCCGGTCTTCATTGTCTTTGTTGATTGGGGAGAATAATGGGCTTGGATAGCGGTGCCGCCGTGCAGCCAGCGGAAGTTCTGTGGTCGAAATAATGACGATGGTGGGAAAAAAGAAGAAGAGATGATAATATGACGAGGCTGCTGTCGACGTCATCATCCCACTCCACGTCACGATCTCGTACGGTCTCTTCCCGCCATTATTTTCAAAGTCCGCGCACACCACCTGCGCGCACGACAATCGGGACCAGGAGCAAGCCTCAAGTAGGAATTGGTACGAATTCTTCCCGCCATTTCCTCAGACCTTGCAATCGGGACTGCATGCCAAACGGGATGTTTGAGCGATGAGGATTACGTGGAATTGGATCGCTGGATCCTCACCGTTCGATCCCAAAATCCAACTCCAACACAATCTCACTTTTTTCGCCGCCGACAATGATGACGATGAAGAAGTGATAGTATTGATCGTTGATCGGCATTTCCTACCACCATAACACCAACACTAATCAAAGGCAAGATAGAAGGAGGAGGCGATCGCCATCGTCAAGCTGTTCATTTTTTTAAAATTCGAACCAATCCTCTTGCACTCGAACTTGCGCACCCCCAATCCCAAATCGATCCACCAGCCGCCGAATCAAATATTTATAACAACACAATGATGAACAATAGTCTCGGTCAAATGATACGTCACATTCCCTCCCTATTCCTCATCTATCTACTACGGCTTACCGAGACACATGCCTTATCCATCGACTTCACCAAAGGTACTAGCTCCGCCACTACAGCCATGACCGTCGTCTTGATTGGTGTTTCATCTGTAATGCTCGTGGCCGATGCTGCTTCTGTCGATGCCGCCTCAACTTCCGACGAAAAGAGCGCAACACTCACACCAGGCAAACTCCGGTCTCTAGGGGAAGTAGCCCTCTCCGAACGCAATTACGCCGATGCCATCAATTACTACACCCAAGCCTCTCAACTCGAACCAAACAATGCGATCAATTACTACAAATTGTACAACGTACATAAACGTATGCGTTCCTTAAACGAGGCATTATCAGACCTTATTCACGCTGTGGAATTGGATACTAATAATTATGAATGGAGGATACAAAAAGCTCACTTATTGGTGAATTTGGGTCGATGTGAGGAAGGACAAGAGGAATACATGGTTGCTGCCAAACTACTAAATGAATCCTTTGGCGATGTTACTAAGGCAAGGCAACAGGCGGAGGATGGATACAGGAATGCCAATGATTGTGCTCAATTTACCAAATCGGCCATGGCGGCCTATCAATCACAGAATTGGCCCGCTGCCATCCAATACTTTACACTCGTCTTGTCTCACACCCTCGACACACCCGATATACTGTACATGAAATCTCAGGCCGAGTATCATACTGGGGATTATTACGGTGCCGTATCGGATACTGGCAAGATATTAAAGAGTTATCCACAACATGTCGAGGCTTACCAATTGCGTGGTGAGGCTTACATTCGATTGAATGAGATGGAGATGGCGATTAAGCATTTTCGGGAGGGGTTAAAGTTAGATCCGGATCACAAGGGATGCCGAGAGGGACACAAGTTGGTAAAGTTACTAAGGAAGAAAGATCAAAAGGCCATTGAGGCATTTGAGAGGGGAGATTATAAGTTGGCGATTGATTTATGGTGGGAGACAATGAATGTCGATTTGACATTATTGGGAATGGTTCGTCCGACACTATTGAAAGTGGTGAGGGCACATATGGAATTGAAGGAGTATGATAAGGCCATCGAGGAGGCGACTAAGCATGTGAATAATGAAGAGTCGGTAGAGGGATTGCATGCGTTGGGGGAGGCGCAACTTGCGGCTGAAAACTATGATGAGGCGATGAGGACGTTTCAGAGAGCGATGGAAATTGCGGTGAGAGAGTGACTCTTTGTTTTTCATGAGCAATTTATTTATGAACTATTTCTCATTAATGTAACTCGAATGTCATCCCTTGTTAGCCCGAGGACAAAAAGAGAGATTGCAAAATAAAGTTAGATGAGGCGCAGGTGGCATTAAAACAAAGCAAGGAGAAGAATTATTACAAGATACTAGGAGTTGCACGGAATGCTAAATTGCAAGAAATCAAGAAGAGCTATCGTGAACTAGCATTGAAATGGCATCCTGACAAAAATACCGATGATACTGAAAGGGCCGAGAAGATGTTTCAGGACATTTCAGAAGCATATGAGGTATTATCGGATAAGGAACTGAGGTCCAAGTATGATCGGGGAGAGCCGGTGTTTGAGAATCAGGGCGGCGGAGGTGGTGGACAGCGTCATCATATGGATCCGAATATGTTCTTCCGGCAGCACTTTCAACAACAAGGAGGTGGACAACAATTTCATTTCCGGTTTGGAGGATGAAGATGCGCGTCCCTCGTAGAGCTGACAAAGATGTAAGCGCACTCGGTTTGCATGCAAACTAAAGTACTCTACTAACTGATAAATAATAAATATCGCCAATATACAGAATGTGGATTTGGTTCGTATCATATTTTGCCCTCGATACTCAAGTCGTTATCGTGGTTTCGGGCGTCGACATCAAGCAAAAGTCATGTCCGAAAAGGTGGAAGTGAACGATTGTCGCGTAGCGCTCATGCGAGTTGATGCCCTGGGATTTTCATCATGAACACCCACGCTCGGTCCCGAATTAGTTGACACAGATCGTTGTGATGATTTCGTCGCCGATATCGATGCCATGAGCTTTTCCAAATTCAATGTAGACGATTTCCCTCCTTCGACTTCTCCCACTTTTCTTCTCCGATGACCTTCGGTAGATGATGATTTCTGATCAGGTGTAATAATCATTGCAACATCTTCATCATGAACAATCAATTTTGGTATTGGTGGGGGGTATCTCAGAAGAATGATAAAGGATGCTACGCCCCAAAAGATGCACGATGCAATGGTACACTTAGATCCGAAGAACAAGGTGCATGAACTAGGAACTTGGACACGCGGATTCAATTGTACCTCTATCCCCGCTTCAAAATCTTGATAACTGGTAGCGGTTGTATGACAAATTTTTGTGTAGAACCAAGTAAAGGAGGACAATTGACACAGACATGCCAGCGAAATACCGACCCCCGCTGCTCGCCAATAATTAGGTTGTGAGATGAGGCATGTACTCGTCCAAAGAAACATCGTTGCCGTCCCACCCAATACCGAAGCTAGAAATCGTAACCATTTCGCGGCAAGCCAAGGTGTATCGACCAATATGTCCATATATTGATACGGTTGACACTCGTCGCTGTAGACCACCCTCCATGATTGATCGGCGGGGTAATAGCCCGGTATTCGATACGCCGACATCCCAGAATCGATAAACGGCACAATCGACGATCCAGTTAGCATTTCGACAGAAGCGCCACGGACCCTATTCGAAAGGTCGCGAGTGATGCCAAGTAATAAAAAGGAAGGATTTTACGATTAGACCAAGCCAGACCATGACATGGAGCCTACACAACATGCAAATAATACTAATTGATGAATTTACCGGGCGAAGTCACATCCATCTTCAGCCAGTGCGGCGCATAAGCCGAGCGTTGCCAGGACTATCGGCAAGAGGATGATGCCCCCATGGGGCATTAAGCGGCAGTCTCTATTCTTATCGGCGTCCATTGATGATATTGATATTAATCCTGAGTTCATGCTGCCTATCGCTGCTTATCTACCGCCATTATTTTTTGGTTCACCTTCACCTTCACCTCGCTCGCTGCTCGCTGCTCGCTGCTCGCTGCTCGCTGCTCGCTCTTGCTTCGCTCTTGCTTCGCTCTTGCTTCGCTCTCACCGCTGCTGTTCCTTCCCGCCATTCTCTCGGCCAAGGTTCCCGCCATCATGTCGATTGCTTTAGCGATCATTGTTACAGCGACGTCGTTCAAAACATCGCTTCATACACATTCATACACAGGCGGTGAATCTTGACGTATTGTATTCCATACAAAACTCATTATTGGCGCGCCAAAATGTCTCCTTCCTCTGACTGTCCCCCTTGTCATTTTCGTGTCCTTCGTCACCGGTACCATACCAGGTCCTCTGTTTTCAAAATTTCAGAAATCCAAATCATCCTGACCAGCATTAAGTAAAGATTGCTAAATTATTTGAGAGCCTTCAAACTTTCTTTGGGCTTGATGTCCAAACCACACACCAACAAAACCAAGCAAAGCAACAAGCAAGGACGCGAGAGCGAGACAAGCGACAAGTCCATCTGGTTGAATTGATATCCACTCGATCAATACCAATGCATTAAGAACAGTACAATAGTTCGTTCAGCCGCGCCCCTTCAACAATTACAAAACCTTCATCAACTATTTCAATCTAGAGTAGTGCACACGCCAACTTTCGATTTTTGATCTTTCCGTCATGCCACCCCGTCGATCTGGAAGACGTGGCAACACCGCCTACAAAAAGGGCGACTTCGTCGAGGTATGTAGGGTTGATGTTGCACGATGTCGTCATCGCGCGAGAGATATTGATGGTGGCCCGCAATTGATTTGTGATGTCCGCGTGCATGTCACTCATCAATTAGTGTACATGATGTCACTGAATGATCGCCGATGTTGTATTCTAACTCCTTTTCTGTTGCCGCCGCCGATATCATTACTTCTTTGTACGTTGCAGTATCAGTACAAGGGCGCCACCGTCACCGGGAAACTCCTTAGAAAGATTCGAAGTGGCGCCGATACCAAGTCCGCATGGATTGTCACTCCATCGGATCGTCGACGAAAAGATGAGGAAATATCTGAAAAGGCGCTCGGTAACATCATCAATGCCCAAGATGCCATGACGAATCGAGGCCCGAAAGTCAAGGCCATCAAGTCGACGAACGGCAACAACAACTCATCGCGTGAATCGTCCCCAACATCATTGAGCAATACCAGTGATGGCAGTCTTGATGAACCACAAATCCCAAAACGTAGAACTGGACGGGGATCTCCAAGGAGTGATGATAATTCCGAAAATGGTGGATCTGCGGATGATGTCAACAATAACGGAAAGCGCAAGATCAACCTCGATGATGCCGATGGGAACATTATCAATGGTAGTAAACGAAGCAACAAGGTACAAAAGACTGTCACCTTTTCTGATGCAACTGGAAATGGAGCTACTACTACTGCTGCTGCTACTACAAAGAAGAAAGTAGTAGTGACCAAGCCAAGTGTCAACAAAAAGGTCACTTCAACTCGAACTATTGGCACTCGTTCGACACGAGGATCCGGTGCCGAAGTCGAATTATTGCCAGAGCTTCTCGTGAAGAAGAAAGTTCCAAAAGTAAAGAAGGTGGTTACCGATGATAATGTAACGGTTGTCAAGATGTTGACGGGGACATTGTATTTGTATAGGGGTGATCGTCCAAGGGCGGAGTTTGTGCGATTCAAGTAAGTATTGATATCCTAGAGAATGATGCGAATGGCTTGGAACAAACAACTATTGGAGGTGGGATTTGCGGGCGCTAGTATCTAATAGAGGAGGGTTGTCTTTCATATCATGCGTTTCTCAAAAGCCGCTGCTATTGATCATCTCGTGGTCTGACGTCTGACGACGAAATAGAATTAAATTCGATCCTGTATTGTTTGAAATATACCTACTGCACTATTTCCGAGTTAATTTCTACTCCTATCTCTACATTGATTGAAATGTATCGGCAACCATTCTTAAATGAACTCTCGATAGTTTGGATCAACGCGTGCAAGACAATCGACAAGGAGAATGTATGGTAAAACGTACAATATCATTAGCAGGACATCGGTGAATTGACTTTCTCTGACACTCGAGATATCTTAGCAACATCCTATCTTAAAACGAACTTCGGAAGTTGCTTAGGTATTCGTCAAGCGTACACATCCGACACTCCAATGATGCTGATGGATGATATCAGAAGTGCGTCGCATCCTACTTGTACCTCAAAAACTCCGCCCGTGGACGATCACCCCTATACAAATACAATGTTCCCGTCAACATCTTCACAACAGTTACATTCTCATCCTTCGCCACCTTCTTTCCTTTCACCACCTTTTTCTTCACGGAAAGCTCTGGCAATAGCACGGCCTCGCCTGATCCTCGCGTAGAACGGGTAACAATGCGTGTCGAGGTGACTTTGGAGTTCTTGGACTTCGTCGTTCTCGTTTTGGATGTACCAGTTACATCAGATTCCTGGGAGAATGTCACAGTCTTTTGCGTCTTTTTGGATCGATCATTACCACTGTTCGTATGTGCATCATCGGCCTTGCGCTTTCCACTGTTGACATCATCCGATCCACCATCATCGGAATCGCTCCTTGGAGATCCCCTCCCATTTCTGCGTCGTGTGACCTCGTCAGAGCTGCCGTCACTGGTGTTGCTTAACGATGTTGGAGACGATTCACGTCCTGAGTCATTACCTCTCTTGACTTTCGGTCCTCGATTGGCCATGGCTACTTGGGCATTGATGATATTGCCGAGCGCCGACTCGGATATTTCCTCATTCTTCCGCCGGCGATCCGATGGAGTGACAATCCATGCGGGCTTGGCATCGGCGCCACTCTTAATTTTTAGCGCAAGCTTCCCGGTGACGGTGGTACCCTTGTACTGATACTGAGAGAATGCGTGGTGAGAATTCATGTTTCAATGGTGATACGAACAGTCAATGTGTAACAAGCGGCAAATACCAACATCAGTACACATGACACATGATGTGGTGTAGTTCCGTGGTTGAATTGTCCAGATGCAATAAATACAATGATCAATGACAACAGACATGATCTTATTCAGTGATGAGCATGATAGTTTATGCCACGTCCGAACGCACTTCAAATCGAGCGTCATTTCAATTGTCGCTCTCGGTGCATAGGAGAACGAATGTTGTTCTCGGCGACGTACCTCGACGTAATCACCCTTTTTGTATGCGACAGTATTTCGTCTTCCTGATCGGCGGGGAGCCATGGTGGCAATATGGATTGTTGATAACTGGTCCTTCGATGATAGTATTGGTGACGATGAGCCGCGGTATCGATATCGATCTCTCTCGAGCTGAGGATCAGAAGCGGAAGTGAGGTTCGACCTTTGTGTAGCCATGTAATTTTCATTGTCAAATGCTTCATTTTGCATGGTTGTTGTGGCGGTGGCGCGGCGGTGGGTGCTGTGTTCGCGGCGGCAGCGTCTTCTTGTGCTTGCTTTCGCTGTTTTTGTCGCTTGTGTCGTCAGTGGTCTGTGAGTGGCTGCTTCAACTCACATCACCCCTTCTCTTCCTTGTACTGATTCCTACATTCACTTCAAATTTTGAGTGAGAAACTGTGCGATGGAAAGCAGATGTGATTTGAGAAAGACTACTCCAAAGTCTCATTATTATTTGTTACAGACTAGCCGCTGCGCGTCTAGCAGCAGCTAGCCACGTAAAGCTCATTGGTATTTTTGTTATGT
>JALLBK010001184.1:0-14870 GCA_036940085.1 Discostella pseudostelligera
ACCAGGACATCCGCCCCCGTCTCTCTCCCTCGCAACGACACACCCTCGTAAATGACACCAGCCAACGCCTACGACCAACAACACGGATCCAGTGCCGCCGCTGCTGGAGGCGATATCCCATACGACGACAAGGACAAGAAATTTGCATGGCCACCCTTGGAATCCAACCCAGAGGTATTCTCCGACTATCTCCATTCCATCGGTCTCTCTCCCTCCTACTCCTTTGGTGAAATATTTGGCTTCGATGAAGACTTACTAGCCTTTGTACCCCAACCAGTACTCGGTGTCATTGTTTGTCATGAACGTCTAATACCCAAGTCAAAATATCGATCACAAGATGTGGGTTCCGTGGACAATTACAATACCGTGTCATACTACATGCATCAATCGAAGACGCTAGATAATGCCTGTGGTATTGTGGCCTGCCTCCATGCTATATTCAATTCACCAATGGTCAATGCCGATATTGATCCCAATTCCATCCTTGGACGATTTCGTACTGGTACCGAAAGTTTGACACCTACGGAAAGATGCACATCGTTGGAACTAAATGAGGAATTTCGTACAGTCCATGCAACACATGCATCGAGGGGTCAATCACAAGCAATTACATCTGATCAAAGTTTGGTGAAGTGCCATTATGTCGCATATGTGTTGGACAAGAGTGGGAAATATCTCGTGGAATTGGATGGGACCAAGGCAGGACCGGTGGTGATCGAGGGCAACTCTATTGCGGAAGCGAACGAGGGCGTGGATTTATTGAGGGCAAGTATCCGTGAAATCCAGGGGAAGTTGGAACGAAAAGAAATATCTGAATCGTTGAGCATGATGACGCTCACTTTGACTCAAGAATGAGTGAAGTATCTATGAGGAGTGAGTGATGTTGTCTGTGGGAGGGAATGCGCGACGATGCTTGTTACTCGACAACGACATTGCTCAACATATATTGATATGACAAATATTTTACATGAAACAACATCTATTGCTCTATCTCTATTATTCAATCATACATCATCCACCCGCGACATTTCCACGGAATGGAAGTTAGTGGCAGTGACGGTTTGACGCTTCCAATGACTTTACTATCTCAGTAGAAGTCTCAGCTCTGCCCCTGTTTGCAATTCTTCGTCAATAACGATTGGATGTAGGATTGATACGATTCCCAATCGGCACCATCTTCCACATCTTCATCGCCTTTTGCTTTGTTGCTAGATCGAGCCTTCGGTTTCTCTTTCTTAGTACTAACTTTATTGACCGAACCGCCCTTGCCAGATCGAGCCATTCGCTTCTCTTTCCCAGTGACAATTACTTCATCTTCCGGCTCAGTATCGCTGGATCGAACAGGTTTCTTTTTATTATTCCATGACGTGACGGTGAGACGATCTGTTGGCTTGGAGTTCCGAGACGACTTTCGTACCTCCACCGATGTAATTTCATCGCCATCCTTTTTCGCAACACGTGGGCGGGTTGGAGGCATGCGCTTAGTTGTTTTTCCTTTCAGTTCTGACTTCGCATTCTGATCATTCGACGGTGGTTCATTGGACAAGTTGCTATCCTCGCTGATTGGCTCGGCTGATTCGACGTCTCTATCTTCATTTCTGCAATGAGGAGCTATCATGGACATAGTAGGATTTGTCTCCNTCGGCTGATTCGACGTCTCTATCTTCATTTCTGCAATGAGGAGCTATCATGGACATAGTAGGATTTGTCTCCATCTCACCAACACGTTTGGTGGAATGAGGCGACGACGTTTCCATCGCACCAGTGATGTCATTATTTGTGTCCGGTTCCTGCTGACCAGAGATGGAAGGAAAATCATTTGAGGTGACGACGGCACTAATTATTTGTGACTTGATGTCAGTGGCAGAGATTGTTCGACCGATGAAATCTTTATCGTCAACAACGTTGGAGTTATTTATCGTTGCGTCGTAGCCTTCCTCCTCTGATGCAAATGGGCTAAACGACATCGTTGCTTCCGATGCAAGTGGCGATGTTACCACTTGTGCTCCTGACTTGTTGTCGGGTGTTTTCTTGCCATCAAAACGCTTCCTTAAATTCGGGTTGGAGTCTGGCAGCGGAGAGTGGTCTTGAAAGAAGTTTGGATCGGATAACTTTGAAAGTCGACCCTCTCCGATGGATACAACATCGAGTGCACTGGCAAGAGTTGTGTCGTTCACGTTATCCTCAGACATAATGTTCTCAAGGGATGGACGGTTGGAAGAAGGCGGCAACCGATTGCCTACACATTTATTGTTATTTGTTGTGCGTCTTGAAACGGGCTTCTGCCTGCGCATTGCATCGGAGGATGAAATAGGTCTTTGCACTTTTTGCGTTGAAGATGGTAACATCATGAGAGACGAAGGCCCTGTATATCTTTTACTTCTTTCTTTCGTTGATTCATTGGTCTCGAAGCTGATATTGTTGCATCTACCTCGACGTCGAACCTTTCCATTATTTGTCGCCGTGCCAAGAGTGAATGGATGATCATTATCTGAACTGTTGCTGGTCGACTTGCTCTTCAGTGAAACCACGGATAAATTGCTGTTTGGGCCGGAATCTCTACTCAATGCATTCGCTGAAAGACTCTTCAGAGGTTGTCTAGCCTGCTTCTTGATATTGTTGCCCCTCATCACCTGTCTGCAATCCTTTGCATACGATACACCCTTGCTTTGTCGCATTTCACTCCCCGATACTCGATCTGATTTCGCATCTGAATCTGCATTGATTGAAAACGCCATCGCAAGAGAGTCCAACTTGCTAGTATTGCATCGTTTCCCTGAGTTCTTTGTCAGCTTGTTTTCTTTCCCCGCACCAACAGCACCGGCACGAACTTTCGAGGCTCCCGAACCAGTGCCCTCCGTGACATCCGATGCTATATTGGCAAGCGTAGATTTAGACGCTGCAAGCCTCGCCCTAGACCTTGCCTTCCGCCTTTCATTCGGATTCGCGATGGATGATGACGATGGCGATGCAGCATCCGTCCCGACGCCGACATGGACCGCCTCAGCCTCAGGGAACAACACCTTCTTCGCTCGGCCAAGGACACTCTCCATGAATCCAATATGGATTTCATTGTCGTCTGTCGTCATGGTATCACGTTGCTCTAGTTGTGCAGGATGATTGGTTCAATGTCGATTTGGTCAATAGGTAGATACTACTACCATTCATAAGCGGCTTTCCTGCTGTCATGGTTGAATGGAGGTGAATGGCGACGGCCGCGCAACGGTGAATTTGGCAGCAACTTCCCGCCATTTTCGCCAACATTTTCTTCGCCAAATAAATTCTTCCCGCGCGATTTCGCCACACTTTCCCGCTATTTCTCATCTTCAGAATGGCGCGCCCTCTCTCTAGAGATACTCCCTCCTGCTCACCTCACTCTTGCACAGGCAGTGTCGGTCCACCTCGCATCGTCATGCATCGGTGAAATGTCATCTCCTGAGCCTATGTTCGAAGTGAAATAATAGAACATTCATTCGCTCATACTGTTTTGATGGTATGCCATCATTTCTTGCATTCACTTTACAATTACTATGCAGCTGGGAAGGGCGTTTGTATACCAGACGCAACCATCATCCACATGTCTCTGCAAAGAACGCCCGACACTTCTCATAGCAAGTCATGGTGATTGTCGTTGCTGGTGCAAAATGGATTACACGTGCGCCAGCGCCACGAAAGAGACCTCGAACTCCTCCCTCGGCGAAGATGGATCGTAAACAATCTATCATACCATGGTACTGCGTAGTTGGATTGGTGATTGACTTCCCTGCCGTCGAGGAATTTGCAGAAGCGGCGGCTTGTCCGCGCTGAACTTGCAGGCGTAGCTTCGCCATATCGAGAGGTGATGTCAACCATGATGCCAATGCACCCGCCCCCGCGCTACAAGCAATCAAATGAACCAAAGGGAGATCACCATCTTTCACAGGCTTTTGCATGTCATTGCTCATTGTCGTGTCCACATGTTGATCTCGTTGCCGAGAGATGTAGTCCCTCGATTGATGTTTACACTGCTCATAGAACATAAAATAGAGAGCTGAAAATGGACCGAAAGATGCCAATGTTGCCCCATATCCCTTGTAGATGCCTCTCATACCCTCCGTTCTCGCAATTTGACGCAATGCATCCCAGCTTCCATTGTATTGATAACCCAATGACGTCGACGCATTATTTGCCTTTCGTTGCACTTGCATCCTCTCTTTCACGACATCTACGGGAACGTAAACAATGCATGAAACTGTTTCTGCTAACATGCCCGACATGAAGTGCACCGCAAACTCCTGACAGTGTGACAATGTATGTTTCCCGCTTGTGACCGATGTTGATATCCTTCCATCTCCTTCCTCATGACGACGCATGTTCAAAACTGCCATTGTTATTGAATCTCGAAAAAATGCGTAGCCAGTGAGATACAACACCGTGCCAGGCGTGCCTCCAATAATAACGGCCCCAAAGCCACCGTACAGCGCACGCACTCCCTCCTGTCGATATGTGCGTAGGAGAGCATCGATCGGACCACGGAAGGTTGTTGCTTTCGACGATCCTCCACCTCCCGTCGGTGCCTGCAGACGAGCCTTTACCTGTTGAAGAGGAACAAGAAGTGAGAATAATAATTATCAGCGGCAGCAGTAGGGGCAGTCCATCCTGAACTCGACTTACTTACCGTATCGAGCGGATGTGTGAAGATGCGGCTGATGATCCCAGCAGTTGCCGAACCCAAGACATCGTACAACAAGACAGACGATGACACCGATGACGAATCATCTGATTTCATATCCAAATGGAACAGAGTTTCCTCCGGTCCGATTTATGCAGCGAAAGATGAAGACGCCGCCATCGCCATTTGCCATTTGCCATTGACCACCTCGTGAGGCGTCGAAAGATTTGTGTTAGTCTGGCCGTCGCTGCGCATCGGCCATCCATCCGTCCCAGCCATGCTCCATGTAGACTCACTAGAGAGAGTACGAGTTATGAGCCAATTATTATTTGGCGGGAGATATGACGTGGCAGCAAGAGTTGGCGGGAGATTGATGACTCGACTCGACAAAAATGCGTGGCAGTGAGAATTGGCGGGAAACCACTGACTCCGACAGTCTCTCGATCCCTCGCTAGAGATGCTATCTACTCGCTGCAACAACTCCGCGGCGACCTCTCGACTCTCGACCATTAATCAAAACTCAAAATTGATCAGTCCGACGACCGATGAATAGGAAATGCTTTGCGGAGCTTGCGGAAGGTGAATCGAACATAGATTGGAAATGTCTCTAGCTCTACCATTCCGTCAATCTGTCTCTATGATGGCGCGCTCAATAGCAATAGCCAACACAACATTGCAACGACGGACGGCGGCACTCCGAGGAGGAACGGCACAACTTAATATCCATCGCTACACCATCAGACCGCAGAATCAATATACTAATGCTTGGCTACAGACACGTAAGAAGGAATATTTGATTACTGTTTGGGGGAATTTCATATTTATTCAGGCGTGTACTGACTGAATATTGCTACGTTTCCATAATATCTTGCGCCGTCTTCCTCGTCTGCCTCCCAAATAATGAGCTAGTACGCTTATTGTCTTCCAAATCAACCATCATGATGACTTTCATCGATCCAAGCGGAGAAGAAAATGCGGCAGAAGCAGAAATAGGAAAACATTTGCTTGATGTTGCACATGACAATAATATTGAGCTGGAGGGTAAGAAGTCAAGGACGTCTCGAGTCTCGAACATAAGCTTGTTTTTGGTGCTTGGACGTGCATGATTTTCATCGAGTTGAGTAGACCTCTCACGCTCGGCATTGCCATTTCTTCATAATATAGGTGCATGTGGTGGGGAGTTAGCATGCTCTACATGTCATCTTGTATTTGACAAAGAAGTATACGATACTCTACCACCAAAGACGGATGAAGAGGAAGATATGTTAGATTTGGCATTTGAACTTACCGAAACGTGAGATTATACCACAACAATAACCGCGCATGCACAAATTCTTTTCCTGAACAATGCAATCCAACCCAATATTTTCATTTGAATGTATGCAATGCGTTTAGCTCTCGTCTTGGTTGTCAAATTCGAGTGACGGAAGAGTTCGAAGGAATCAAAGTGCGAATACCCGACGATGGCTATTGACGAAAAGGAAGACACCATTCTTTTAAGTTGATGAATAGACACTTTCGTTTTATTCAGCCAATACTGAACTGTTAGCCATGAAAACCCCAATGTAACTTCCAGTTGACTCGATGGACGACACAATCAACAACGCTGCCAGACGATTCACATTCATGGCTCCTGGATAAACCAATATTATAACCAATAGAAATTCACCAAATATGGTACCGTTACTATGAGTGAGTTTGCCATCGATAGATAGAGAGAGAGAGTATTGGTCGATACAGTTGCGTGGTAGATTCATGAACCTGCTTCGTCTTCCGACTTCCGACTTCCGACTTCCACTCTCGCCCAGCAGAGGTCAGACAGACAGACAGACAGACAGACGAAGTGTGACAGTGCATGAAAGATCCGGAAGGTGGAAGAGCAATATTTGGCGAGGTTTACTACAAATAATCAATACCCATACTCGAACAACATCGACATCATGACCATGATATCCACAATACTTACTCGACCAGCACGGCAAGGATTGCGGTCTTGTCCATTTGCCGTCCATCGTCGGTGGAACCAGTGTGCAACTGCTGCGGCGGGGCAAGTGATGGCAAGAGAGGAATTTCTCGAACATTTCCATCGGAGTAGTTCCTTTCGTGAGGCAAGGAGTTGCTGTTTGATGCTGTACTACTCTGCCTCACTTTTTCATCTCATATATTGCATACCGAATCAACGATTTATTCATTCATGCAGGGCGTTGTCTACACACTCTCCTTCGCCGGCAACTGTCTCGAAAAAGACCTTGCATCCGACAACACCTATCCTCTCATCGACGAACGGATGAAGATTCAATTACGCAACTCCTACCAGGCACTGCTCTCTCCATCTGCCAATGAAGCTCACAAATTGCGTAATCAACTACCTCCAAAGTTGCACCTCGGGAGTGTCGATTCATTGGTCAATAAGCGCATTCCTCGGACACTTCCACCCTTGGAGGACAACTACCGCGAGTCATGTACTGAATCTATTGCACAGCCTCTTCCTAAATCAATCCATCAGATCAGATCCTACTTGCTCGACGAGGACCCACGACCAATGATTATCACAGAAATTAAGAGTCCATATCGTATCGTTGCAGTGAACGAGGCATGGGAGAACTTGTGTGGTTACACTCGCGAGGAATGCAAAGGGCGATCTGTTGGCAAACTTCTCCAAGGTCCCGAGACTGATATGAAGAATGTCACAGCTTTGCTTTCGAAGCTGTTGGTGGGAGAAGAATCGAATACAATATTGACAAACTACACGAAGAGCGGAAGGAAGTTCAAGAACAGTATCAGAGTTGGTCCGGTTGTTGATGAGATGGGAAAGACAGTCAACTTTGTTGGCTTGTTGCGCGAGGTGAACGAAGTTGGTGATAAGAAATCTGGGTACGTCAGGGAGAAGATGCAGTTACCATTCATTTCTTGAGCACATAATTGCAATTTTGGAATGTATAGTTATCCTGTCTGAGGTCCATGCAGCCTGTATTATAGCAATAAGCATGTAATATTTCACATCGCTCCGACTTTGAAGTTTGGTAATCAACTCCCGCCAACGGAGAACACAATCTAAAATTATCAAGGATTGACATTCCTATTCGAATTGGAATTGCAGTATTGTACAGCATAATTTACATTCGTCTAATGATATTACACATTTTCTATCCAGCGATTGCGACCCGCCTCGTCTGGGAAATGGTACCATACTCTACACTAGTTACAAAATGTATTAGGATCAAAGGTTCAGTACAAAGAATAGATGTCAACACCAGCAACGCACTGGGCTGGGTCAATGATTTCTCCAAGAAATTCATACCAGTAACACCCAGCTCGATGCTAAGATCAACGGGCACTGCTCATCTCTGCTGTAAATCAATCACTGGTTGCGTTCGCGGCGGACACACATTGTGCAATGCTGTCCCAAACGCGGTGAATATTCCCGTCAGAGCACTTGCTGTATGCTATCATAGGGCTCTCTGCATCACTGGATTGGCTCACTGTACGGCGAAAGGCGGTGTACATTGTGGTTAGGTCATTGGTGTTGTCGAGTTTCGGATTCGATGTGCATGCATATTGAAAGTTGTCGGTGATGTCGCAAGAATTCACGTTTGTTCCGGATGGATTACTAGTGTCAGTGGAATGAGATACATTGCCGGCGGTATAAGTGTCCTTACTCTTCTGCTCATTGAGACGTTTCAGCTCTACGAGACACTTTTGAATGACTCTCACTTCATCGTCGTATGGAATGACTTGCTGGCGGAAGAGTTGCTCCAGAAATGCCTGCCGCGCAAAGATCATTCTTTCCCGGTTGAAGATCCGCTTCGATGCCTCAATGATCGCCGCCAAGGCAATCTTCGGAGGCGATGCCGATACAATAGCAGACACTTTTTCAGAACCGCAAAATGATGCTAGGGTTGCTAACATAACGGCATCTAATACGATGCGCTCCTCGATATCGCATTGAGGTGCCCATGGACTCGAACAGTTCCGTACTCGATGTGGTATCAACAAAGGCAGCAATTCATGGATGAATCTCAAAGAAGTGGGCGTGTGGACTCGGAACCTCAATAATTTCAGTATGATCAATTCCATGTCTTCGATCTGCACCGACGAAATTGTTCCATCACCCATTGCATTCGCAAACCCTGTTGATGTGGCGATCGTAGGAGTGCTTTGGAATACCTTGCATGCAAGATATAACGATGCAACGGCAGCTAAACGATATTGTACAATGTCCAAACCATGGATGGAGTCATCGCACTGCTGTCTTTCGTGTCGTTGAGAGTGATTGTCATTGTCTTCAATGCATACCTCATATCGAGAATCGTGACTAGTCTTTGACTTCTTTGACGGCGAAGGAGTTGAAATACACCCAACATCATCAGTTATAGTGGTAGAATTCGTAGCAGTAGTAGTAATAGTTTCCTCGTCACCGAGGATGCGCCTAAATTCGTTGGGGAAGCAAACGCTCATCGAATAGACATCCAGATACGACAGCGCGACGAGGGCAGTATTGAACTCATAATTCCTACTGTGGATATAGTCGAAATACCATGCAATGACACGAGTCCTCCAACTCAGGAGAATCTCAGGGTGTTGGTCAGGGCGTACTTTGTTGCCCGGTGCATCGAGAATAGACGTAGATGACGACGACGATGATGGCGTCGCATTTCGTCGCGACTGCATCATTGCCGAGCATGCCGTTCTCGATTCAACATTGCATTTGGTAGATGATTGATGGTCAAGGAAGCGATCACGCCACATGGTCAGATTGGCTAGGTAGGCTCGGTCGCAGGCGTAGAGAGGATGATTTGCACGCTTTAGCAATGCATGTAGCTCCGCCGCGTGGGACGCATCGGCATTTTCAATGATGGTGATGGCGCCGGCGACATCGGCATCGGGAGCATTGCTGCACAAATACGACATGATTCCTTTTCTCCAACAGTGATACAGCCTCGATTGCGATTCCTTCAGATCAATCTCCAGGGTGGGGCAGCGATCATGGCGTCGGGCATGATCATGGTGTGATGGTGCGGTGATGGCTACGATGGATGGCGTCGGAAGGTGCGGAGTGCGGATGTCGCATCATCGGCGGGCGGGCGGGCGGCGGGCGGCGATGGCATGGTGATGGCTCTCGCGATGCTTCGCGGAATTTGGCGATCGATGGATTCCGACGCCAAAATTTTCGCTCAGAGATCTCTTTTGATCATCCCGTGAAGAAAAATACAAGCCACTCTAGAGAGAACCTCTCTCTATGCTCCTAGCAAATGCAATCAGTTGCTTAGAGTGAAGCGTTCATATTATGTTGCATTAAGTTGATAGACACTATATTGTCTCTACGATGATGATTATTTCGACAATATACTAAAATGCATTGCAATTCATCAACCATGATGATGTACATCCATCAATACCATTTCATTGATGCTGTGGTACCTGTGACTAGGTAGTTCGGATAACACGAATTTCAATCATCATTTCCTCGCCAGTTTGATCTTAGACACTGTAATTAAATCATTCAGCTTGTAAGATCAATCGTCTGATTCTATCATAAATAAAGAATCCAAGCTGCTACTGTTCTCATCAAATCTGTTTCGAGAGTAATTGTAATGCGCAAAATGTTACTCTGCATTGAATGGAACTCCATCACAACATCCTCTTCGAATCAAATTTCAATTTCCTCATTTGTGTATTCATTGGCTCCGTCCACAACCTGATCCAAAGTTGATCTATCTTCCTCCGTTTCCACTTCCACAACATGATGAGTCGCCGAGAATACATCAATATGTTTTGGATTACTTCCAAACGTCAGGGGAAGTAAACAATCTGCATCCAATTCATCAATCAAATGATCTTTCATCAGAATATTCGACACAACATCCAACGGATCAGGATCGACACGTTGTTCAATTAATATCCAATCACTCTCCTTTGCACACCGAACCATCTCCGCCTGTATCAGTCGTATACGTTCAAAGCTCCGAAGCTTATCATCCTCAGCCTTCTTCTTCCCGGTAACAAAGCCACGCTTGCGTAATAACTGCTTATGCCGTTCTTCATCCGATACCATGAGGAGTACGCCACAGGCCACGCCACCCGAGGCACGGAACTTATCAAGTAATTGTCGTGATGGTTTGATGGATACACCCTCGAGGACGAGGGATACGCCACGTTGTATGGCATCGTCGACGAGACCCTCGACACTGGAATTTAATACTTTGCATGTTTCGATCCATGATTTGACGGGATCGTTGGTACCATCTTCGGAGGATGGAGCTATGATGCCCGATGATTGTTATATTGTTTTGTGATTTAATGGTGCACATGAGAATGATGCAAGATGAATGGTTTTGATTAGGATATGTGGCTTGCAAAACTTTGTCCACAAGGGGAAATAAATTCCATAAAGAACTGCAAACAACACAGGCTCTTAGCCATCTATCTCTTCACTCACCATAGGACGAACGATGCAACGGAGGTGAAATATCCTCGGGAACATACGAACGCATCACTGCTCGTACCGTATCAGTAGATATGCATTTCAATATCCCCTGTTCAAGTGCTAACGACATACCAAATGTTGATTTGCCCGTCCCTGGCGATCCGCTAATCAGTATGAGTTTGGGTGGCTCTTTCCCAGCTTTGAGTTGTGGATGTCCTAAGTTGAATTTGGGACGTTGCATAGAGGCATGGATAGAGGTATCATGTTGTCGTTGATGTTGTATTTTGCGTGTAGGTGGAGAATAATACGATCTTGGAGCAAGTGTAGAGTCAATCCATCTGAGGGGTGATATGTGAAACGCAACAGTTGACCTTGGCGACGATGAAACGAGGAAAGTGATGACGAGAAGATTGGTAACTCGGTGCAACATCCTCTAGAAGAATGTGAATTGTGAGTACACTACTACTTTGAACGACGATTGGCAACTGCTCTCCGGAAAATGATTAGCTTGGTAGAGAGGTCATTGATGCAATTGTTGGGGAGGGAAATGGAAGTGAAGCACCAAATCTTTCAATTAGATATCGTCGTGCCACTGGAACAGGCGGACGTCATGGAAGTGGAAGTGGAGGGAGCACATCTTCATCTTCATCTTCATCATCCGCAGAGCGAGAGCTCCGCGCCGCAGACGCAGAGAACAGCCCGCGAACACCCGTGTCAAGATGACGTCAGCACGATCTTTGATGACGTAAGATACTCAATCGGATACAAAAATGAGCACTTGGATAGATTCTGGACACAACAATGCCAAACAAAAAGCAAAATCCGCCGACTAAGACAAGCCGCCCCGCCGCCTCCGACGCCGCGCCCCCTACGAACTACCACCACTCCATAGCAGCAGCCCCCAATCCAACCCAACCATGGTAGTCCTCTCCGCCTCCATCCTCTCCAACCGCGGTTCAAAACCACTCGTCTCCCGTCAATTCGTCGAAATGAATCGCATGCGCGTCGAGGGTCTCCTGGCCGCCTTTCCCAAACTCATTGGTCATTCTCGTCAACACACCTTTGTCGAAACCGATGCCGTCCGATATGTCTACCAACCCATGGAGAATAATATGTTCTTACTCCTTATCACCAATAAGGCTAGTAATATCGTTGAAGATTTGGGTACCTTGCGTCTCTTGGCCAAGGTGGTACCGGACGTGACCGGTTCAATTTCGGAACATTCGGTGAATGAACATGCCTTTGAAATTATATTCGCTTTTGATGAAGTATTGACTACCGGGGGATACAAGGAGGACATCTCTCCATCGACAATACGGACAAATTTGGAAATGCACAGTCATGAGGAGGAGATGGCACTCATGCTCAAGAAGAGTAAGGAGGATGCGGCACGTGGGCAGATGCAAGCCCAAGCCAAGGCAATTAAGGATCGACAGATGGCAGCATTGCGTGATAATTTAATGCATGGCGGATCGGGTGCGGGAGCACGACCACCCTCGGGAATGGTTGGATTTGGGGGAGGCGGGCCACAACGTCCAGGAGGGTTCGATATGTTTGGAGCTGGTGGTGGGGGAGGGGGCGCAGCAGATTCTAGCTTTGGCGCACCCTCCGACAATCCTTATGCCAATCTCGGTAAAGTGAATGAGCCAGAACCAGAGGTACCCAAGGTCATGGCCAAGGGTATGAAACTCGGGGGTGTGGGTGGCGTAGCCAAGAAGAAAGATTCTCTCATGGCGGGGATGCTTGCCGAGGACAATCTTGCGATGGGTTCGGGAAATGTCTCCAGCGATCCATTTGGGCTTGGTCTTGGTGCACCCGCCGTGGCAGCTCCATCGGCTCCATCGGCTCCGGCGACCATCCTCGTCGAGGAACGTATGATTGTTCAAATGTCACGAGAGGGGGAGGTGAAATCATCCGAGGTGAAGGGTACAATTACCTACACTGCCAACACCAATGCCGGTACAGAGGCCAATGTTACGGTCAACAAGTCTGCCTACTCTGGAAAGTGTGGCGCGGGATGGAGCTTTGCCACACATCCCAAAGTGGATAAGGCAAGTTACGAAAAGAGTGGATTGCTCACCCTCAAGGGGGGGAAGCCCTACCCACTCAATCGTCCAGTGGGAATATTGCGTTGGAATTACAGCGGTACCGACTCGGCGCCTTTTACTGTCACTTGTTGGCCGGAAGATGAGGGCAGTGGTACTATCAATGTCAATATGGAGTTTGAGTTACAACGGTCGGATGCTGTCATTACCGATGTGAACATTGTCTTCCCTCTTGGTTCGACGGATGCCCCGGCCATTGAGGCGATTGATGGACAGTACAAGCATGATCCTAGTACTGGCATGATGTGTTGGCATCACGATGTTATTGATGCGAACAATGCATCTGGATCGTTGGAATTTTCCATCGCTGGACGAGATGTGGATGTATTCTTCCCCGTCCAGATAGCATTTACGAGTGAGAGTCTCATGTGTCCTATGGAGATCACGAGTTTGGTGAATATGTCGACTGGTGCGTCGATTCCAAATAACATGACTGTAAGAGTTGTTCCAGAGTCGTATCAATGTGCATGAGAAGCTATGAGAAGGTGGCAAGTGAGGGGTGCGGAAAGTGCAGAACGGTCTATTATTGATCACTGTTTGGTTACATGAAATTTTTGCATTGGTGAACAGTCAGATGTGGGGGAAAGTTTCAGAGAGAACTTGCGCAGAGCATAAGTAATGTTAGTAGTTGTCATTAACTCTTGACCTCAGTGTAGCTCAGTGCAGAAGCTATCCAATCGAGTCGAAGTAATACTATCGATGTTCGTAGTAGATGATGTCGTCAAGATCGGCACCACCACCACCGCACCATGATGAACCATGCGACAGACAGACGAGAGGAGCTTCCGCTTTCCCGCCAAATAACTGCGGAAGCGGTGGGTTGCGTTGTGCCGTAAGCCGTAACGGTATCTCTAACGCTAACGATGGTCGCCGCTCGTCGTACTATGCAATCAAAATCAAAGAGAGCAGGAGTACCTCGTATCACGACCTTCTTCCGCTTCCAAAGACAATTGACAATTTCCCACCACCCCATCGCCTACGCTGCATCAACATCATGTTTGAGCCTCAGTCGGATGATGATTCGTCCCAGGCATCTTCGGGTGATGAAATGCTGAACTTGGTTCCATTTTCCCAAGAGACGACGACGTCATCGACTACTCCAGAGAAGAGCGCCAGCAAAGTTAGTGAAGATGGGGCCAATAATGCGTTCACTCTTAAACCGCGTACGAAGCGCAAACATGACGAATGCACCGCCGATGAAGCCAAGATGGAAGAGAAAGGTGAGTCATTGCCATTATGTGATTATGTGTCATGTAAATATAATTACCTGTCACCGTTCCCTTAATCTGGATCGATCGTTGCTTTGCTCGCATGTAGCACGCGAGAATGCTCAAAAAGCATTCGACATTGTTTTTCATGGCTGTAAAGTACGGAATCTATATTGGCGTACAATGTCCAAGAAAGGCACGAAAGTAATCTATCCCGTTCGAGTGGTCCCCAGGGACGAGACCGTCGGGCTCATGCTAAAAGATTACAATGGTGATACCGAATGTCCAGTGCAATACATTCAATATCCCCATCCACAGATAAAGGGTCATGACATTGGCCAATTTGGCATTGCTACAAAGAAGAGTCTTACTCATTACCACGGTGACGGTAACGACGAGAACGTCTGGTGCGCTACGAAAATCGAGCAGTACTTGAAACAATTGAAGCGAGCTCATAAAATTCTCCAACCTGTTGACTT
>JALLBK010001186.1:0-10134 GCA_036940085.1 Discostella pseudostelligera
CCGTCGCTCTTCAAAGCTCCAGCGCGAACGCCATCGAAGCTGCCCTTGCCGCCAGTAAGAAGTACGGGCCCAACCTCCTATTTCTTTCTTTTCAGCTTTTTCCTCCGCAAGTTTCTCTTTAACGAGATTAATATCGGATTGAAACTTGCTCTTCACTTTCACATACTCCTCCTTAACCTTCCTCTCCTCGTCAGAACTCAACTCTGAATTCCTTCGTACTTGCCACTGTTTGAACTCCCTGGGATCGAGGGAAACAACGGGTTGATGATTTGTGAGACTTTCACAGTCCGGAATTCGATACCATTACAACAGGATGAAACAAACCCAACTTACGCTTCAGACGATTTTTGCTGTTGAGCCACTTTTACCCGATGATCTTCCTCCAAAACTGCCATTTCATGCTCATGCTGAGCACGAACTCGTTCCTTCTCGCCTTCCACCGCCATCTGAGCGTCGGCAACGGAGGCTTGATGCTCATCCACGATTCTTTGCGTGTCAGTAGACAAATGGCGCTTCAAAATGTCAGCACTTTGATGGAACTCTTCGCAAATCTTCCTCAATTCATGTTCACTCTCCCTTCTGGTGATTTCCATTTTCGCAATCCAATCGTTCTCAATGCTCAACATGCGGCTCCTCTCGTTATCTCTAATCTTGTTCGTTTCTTTCCTAAACTCCTCATTTGCACGTTTGTACAGCTCAAGCTTGTAAAATTCAAGCTCTCGTGCAGCCTCCCGCTCCATGTGCTCTACCTCCTCTTTATTTCTTTCGAACAACTGGCGCAGCTTGGATTCTACTGCTTTAGCGGCATCCTTTTTCAACTTTACCGACATTTTACGATCTTTCTTCTTCAGTTCATCCTTTTCAGCTTGTTGCCACATCCTTCTACAATCTTCGAGAGCCCGCGCTCCATCAGCACGCAGTCGATCACACATTTCTTTCTCGGATAGTGTCGTTCGTGTCATTTCAGCTAGAAGAGAAGTCAACTGCTTTTCCATCATCTCACACTCTCTGGTCAGTGACACTTTCCGCTTATCTTGATCATTCATAAACTGTGCATCAAAATACAGCAAAGCAAAATGTTGGTTCAGAGACAGAAGAGAAGTACACGATCATGACTTCGCAGTGAATCACTTGCCTTTTCATGTTCCGCTGTCACGTCTTCGATACGTTGCTTCCACTCTTGTTTAACTGAAATCATCTTCTGCACATGCTCAGCCTCATTCTTAACACGGATTGAATGCAATTCTTCGACTTCCCTTGTCTTTTGCTCCAACTGAAGTCTCATAGCATCAGCACGTGCTTGAATCTCTTCACTCATCGACTTCAGAAGCTGTAGCTGTTGGCGGGCATCGACGGGACATCTCTTGGACTGCTTGTCGGGCACCGCGTCTTTGACTTCGACGATTTCATCTTTTGTTACTTCGGTATTCTCGTCGATGACCTGTTCATCCACATCCTCCACTGTTCCCTCCAAGTCATTCCACAGATATTTGGTCTCCTCATCGAGCTTAGCCATCTCGTCATCGTCCCAGATGTACTTCTTTTGATGAAAGGGATCCTTAATTACTTCATCCCACTCATCCCAAATGTACTTCTTTTCGTGTAGTAAGTGCGGGTTCGAACTTCGATGCTTGATTGATTCATCGACTTTCTTCTCATCTTCACATATCCGCGAGGTACTGCGAGCTAAATAATTTGTGGTATCAGCATGACAGGTGAGAGAAAATTTAGAGGAAGACACGCCACTAATCTCTCGTAGTACCGTGCCACTGGTGATATCGTCACTAAGGTCGTCTATTTGGTCGAGGAAATTCAGCAATGAGTTCACTTTAGTGCTGTAGCGAGCGGGATCAGAAGAAATGGAATCTATCGACTTTTCACTTGACATGGACGTTGCCTTCCGACGAGATTTGAGGGCAGTTCATGAAGCAGGAAGGGCACACATCTTCATCTAATGGCTGTTTTGAATTTCAAAACCGTCGGCGACCCCAACCCAGCAATACTTGCATCGACAATCATACCTCAACCCGCTGCTCCTCATCCTCAGCGTAAACGATGCAATATCATTGTCGTTTTCAGTGCATCTGCTCGTTTCCTTTGGAAGATAGAAGACTGCATCATGAAATGATATGCCCGAATCGAATGATATCGTGCTGCCAAAATTCATCGTCATGTCAAAGACCAGTGAGAGACTGGTACACTATGTCGTCATGCCGCCATGGCTCAAACGGGTTGATGGGCGCCATACAAGAGAACAACGTACATCTTGTCCGACATTTCCTTTTTCAGATAGACTGTACTTTGATGCACTCTCTGTTAACGCACGAAACAAAATTTGGTGATACACTCTTGACATACGCTGCTGCGTTGGGACGATCAGAGATAGTCGAGGTCCTGATCAAAGCAATAACATCACTCCACCAGATTACTAATCGCACCCTGGCAGTATCCCACTTGTTGGATCATGAAACGAGTCGAGGAAAGACCCCCATCATTGAGGCGGCAAAGTGCAACCATGCGGACGTTGTGGAAATACTGCTTCGCCACCAGGCCGATCCGAAACTTCCATCAAAAGTACACAGGAAGTCGGCAATGGATTGGGCTTTGGTTTTAGGGCACGATGATGTCATAAACATCATCCATGACCATGTTCAATTGAAGGAACGTTCCTTGTCTCTGTTCATGGCTGTATCCAAATCTGACGTACCAACAATAAAATCATTGATAGATGGCGGCGTCCCATATTTCCGTAACGAGGATGAGGTGTTCCAACACGAGGTAGAGTCAATGCTACACCAGGTAGATCTCGCCAGCCAAAACTTGAACGAACTTTCCATAGCACAACAGGACTGCGATGCCGATATCATCAAAGTCGAAACTGAAATGAAGGAGCGAGCAGGACGCATAGCCTCAATGCAAATAACCCAGAGAGAGATTGTTTCCAGTCGACGTGATGCTGTAATGGCGGCTGTAGCCGATGTCCGACTCGCGATGACATCGGAAAAAATAAACAATGTTTGCCGCATTGTCAGTCCGCCACTCGAAAATGAATTGGTTAGCAAGGCCTTGTGCACTCTTCTCCACATCAAAGTGAATGATTGCACAGATGATGTGCAAAAGGTAGGACGGCATCAAATGCCACACTGGGAAGAGGTCAAGGCTCAGCTTAAGACTGACGGAAGGCTTTATCACCGAATACATCACTATCAATTTGAAACCAAGGTTATACAAACGGCAATGAACGTTCAAGTCGATGGGTTACCTGGAACATATTCGGATCAAATTGCGCTCATGAATAATCCCAACTCTAACTTACATGCTGGACGATCAAGTCTCATGTCCGCAGTTGCAAACTGGCTCACGACGATATTCCAATCATTGCCTGGACACAAACTCGAACATGAGCTTGTCATGCAAGAGAGTGCAGAACGTGAACTGTGTGAACGCAACAGAGTTGACTCTGGTGTATTGGCCTCGCGGAGCGCCATACTCAAACACGAAATGGATGATATCTCAGCGTCGATACAAAGCTATACAAACCGTGTCTCTCAACTACAACGACAGCTTGAGATCAGCAAGCTACTGAAGTTCGTGAGCGGTGGATATTCGATATTGAGTTGGGCAGCAGCGGTAGGCAATGCGGATATTGTCAAGCTCCTCCTCAAGAGGGGTGCACACACAGCGGTGGGAGATGATTGCATGGAGTGGTGTGCCACAATCGTCCAAGTAGCCTATCGCCAATTTCAATCAAGCAAGCAACGTCATGACTTGAAATGGAAGCTTGATATCACAGTGTCCATACGCATTCGAAGCTTGAGTAACCTTATCCGTGAAAGATTGAAGAGCCTTCGCCTGCCATTGGCAGAAGCCTTATTCAATGGCCATTCTAAGGTGGCAAGGATGCTTGATCGATCCGATTTGCCGAATTCCCAAGCGTTGAACACGTTTCATTTGTTTTGCAAGCCCCAAGTAACAATACCAAAATCATGTACATACTATGATCNAAGCGTTGAACACGTTTCATTTGTTTTGCAAGCCCCAAGTAACAATACCAAAATCATGTACATACTATGATCATCCCGTGTCATTGAATCATCTATCGTTGCCCCCTGAAGGAATTGGTGAACTACTATCCTCGGTGATGATTGCCGCTCAAACATACAGTCACGAAGTTGACCCAAGACATTGTGCCTACAATGAATCATTGAACATTCTCATCGAAATGGCTACCATCTTCCTACAGCAACGGAAGGAAAAGATGGAGGCAAAGATTGCCACACGCAGAGAAACCCTACGGAAGAGACACAGAAACATCATGTCATCTCAGTTGTCCTCTGCCATCCTTCGCGGAGATTTCGTCGCAATGGTCAATGCATCCATCGAAGGCGACATATCACTCGATTACGAACATGATCACACTGGCATGACTCCATTAATCCGTGCGGCAATGGAAAAGCACACCACAACATGGAGCTTCAATACCAATGGTGAACGTGTCTCGGCAGTAGCCTACCTCCTTGATCGGATATCCCCCCATAGGCCCAGTGTCGACTATGAAAATGGATTTGGTTATACAGCATTGGGTATGGCAAGTATGCATGGGAATTTAGAGGCCATGGTAGATTTGATCGATCGTGGTGCACATGTGGACAGAAAGTCGTTGTTGGATGGGAGGACTCCGTGGATGTTGGCACACTCGGCTGGAAAGGTAGATGCGGTGAAATTGTTGACACAGTATTCGGTGGCAGGAGAGGAGGAAGGCTTTCCATTCTAGACAATAATGAAGATGATGTTATTGTTGTTGCCGTTCTTTTTAGACATCTCCCTCCCTCCTCCGTTCCGCATCCCTATTTCTCCTCTCCAACATCTCTCGACTTCTTGCCAATTCCTCTTCCGTAACATGTTGCGTAACATACTCAAACGGACCATCATTCAATCCCAAAAAATTGGCAATAATTTCTCCCCCCGCCTCAGCTTTACGTAATCCTTCTCCTAAATAATAAATACTCCTATGCCATAATTTGATTTTCATTGGTAATTGTTGGTGATAGTTGTTGAATGGGGAGGCAGTGTCCCAGTAGTACACACGTGGAATGGGAATATACTTTCGAAATGTGTATTCGAATGGATCAATATTGGGATTATTGGTGTGGTCAATCTGATAGAGTTGATATTCTGGTGGAAGATCATCATCATTGCCAGTGGAAGTTCCGGTTCGAGCAACTGCAGCATCTTCGTCATCGGGTTGGCCAATGTCATTCGTGGCAGGAATGTCAACTTCGTCAATGCCAATCGTATTATCGGTATCGAAATCAGCTTGGTAGTGCTGGGAAGATGCTGCATCTGCGGGTGGGCAGTTGTCGATGACGGCTGGAGAGGCGCTGTTGGTAGTGGATTCGGCGGACGTCATGGTTGCTGCCTATTTTGCAGCAAGCATGCAAGCTTTGACTTAGACAAAAGAGAAAAGAGGCACGCCCCGCCGCGCCGGCAATGAAGGATCTTTCGTCTGTCTGGCGTCAGTAGGCAGCGAATATTAATCATGTAGGAGTACCCTCGTAGAAAATGTCGCCAATTTATGGGTGTTACCTAAGTGTGACCACACTCTCTCTAGAGAGAGATACTTCGCTTCGCATCCAACGCCAACAACAAGCCAGCTGCTGCTGTTGATCGTTGTGAGTTGATCGAGCCTGCATGCATGCAGCATGCAACAATCACAACATTGCGCACGGCACCGGACGATCATGAAGATTCGTCATCCGTATCCACCACATAGCCTTATAAGCCACATCCATCCATTCATCCTACCATATCCAAACAATAGCAAATCAAAATCATGGTACTAACCCATCTCCGCCAAGCCGCCGAGGCAGCCGTCGACGATCTTCAAGCCCGTGCCGCTCAGAATGAAATCCTCTCCAAAATTTTTCATCGCGATTCCAGTAATGCTCGCATGCTCTGGGGACTACTTCACATTAAAATTATCAAATGTGTAGGATTGCGCAATACCGACCGAGTCGCCGGGCTCGTCTCCACCTTCACCAAGGGCCGTATCGACAAGAGCGACCCATACGTCGAGGCATATCTTGATGAATACCGTCTCTTGAAAACACGTGTCATTGATGACAATTTAGACCCTGTATTCGAGGAAGAATTCCACTGTCCCGTGGCGCATATTGGTGAGACTATCACCTTTCGTGTTAAAGACAAGGACGTAATCAAAGATGAAAGTCTTGGGGAGTATACTTTATCTGTATCCGATCTCGTTCAGACGGTGACGGAAAGTGATATTCATGAGAATCCACAGGACAAATTAGTTCCGGGTGATTTAAAGCGTGTGGGCTTGCACAAGGTAGTCTATCTCTCCTCGCATCCCAAGAAGAAGGAGAAGTATGGCACGCTTGAATTCATGATTGAATTCATTCCCACTCGTTTATTGCCCAAGTCACCCGAGGTGCCAGGCATATACTTTGCCACTACACATGGGAATGATGTCAAATTGTACATGAATGCCGATGATGATGGTTCCGCACCCATTGTAAAATATGGTGGGATACATAATGATGAGAAGGTATGGACTCCTCCGCGACTATGGCGGGATATCTATGATGCTATTTGCAATGCCAAGCATTTCATCTATGTGGCCGGGTGGAGTGTCGACACGGATCAATATCTATTGCGTGGAAAAGAGTTGGATGAGGCATTGGGCCATGGGAAATATAATCCCCAGATTGGCGAATTACTAAAGATGAAATCAGATGAGGGTGTGATTGTCAATTTGATGCAATGGGATGATTATTCATCCAATTTTGCCTTTCCGGGGATGATGAAGACTTATGATGAGAAGACTCGTAATTTCTTTCGTAATACCAAGGTGAATTCACGGTTTATGCATATGGTTGGTGGGGAGACGAATACGGTTCTTGAGGGTCAGAATAAGAAGATGGCATTTACGCATCATCAAAAGTTTATTATTATGGATGCACCCAAGACCGATGGAAGTGGTGGATGTGAGCTGTTTGCTTTTATTGGTGGGATTGATCTTACCGAGGGACGTTGGGATAATCGACAGGTACGACACCGCGAATGTGTGCTGTTAGATGGTGCTTCTATTTTCAATATTATGTTGATTTTGTCTGCCAACTCTCAATGATATCGAATGTTGCTCATGGTCATTTTTCTGCTTCCTCCCAACAGCATCCTCTCTTTCGTACTCTCCAAAGCCTACACAAGGGTGACACCTACGGCAAATGTTTCAAAGTCAATTATACGGAACACGGCCCTCGTCAGCCCTGGCACGACATTCACAGTGCAGTGCGTGGTCCCGAAGCCCTCCACTTGGTGAAAGCATTCGAAGAACGGTGGGCGAAGCAAGCCGATGCTGGAGAACTGGTGAATCTCAATCGTCTTGGACTTGATAATGCAATGTCGCTTTCGAATGCAGGCGGATGGTGTGCACAACTTTCGCGATCGATTGATTCACGGGTCAATACATTTGATCCATCTGTAAAGGAACTACAGTCTGAGAAGTTTATCTGCGACGGCCTTGTTCAATGGTCGGATGTGGATGATTCGAATGCCACATCATCGAAGCGGTTTGAAAGTGCTACATTCAGTGATATTACATTCGGTCGATGTCTGGATTTGAAGAAGGGTCGGCTCGTGGACAACAGTATCCATATGACCAACATTCACCACATTCGCCGTGCGAAGCATTTCATATATATTGAGAGTCAATACTTCATGGGCTCATCGTTCATGTGGTCGAACGATCGGCGTGTAAAATGCGGGAATATGATTGCGGCAGAGGTGCGTTCAGTGTGTGGAAAATCGATCATTACCAAACCACTTCTCCATCTAAATATTGTTCTCTTTTACTTTGCTTAGATTGCCCTCAAGATATGCGAGAAGGTCGCAGCAAGGGAGCCATTTGCTGTCTACATTTTGTTACCAATGTGGATGGAAGGGATTCCAGCAGCCGGAGCAACGCAAGGATTATTATATTGGCAGAGAGTTACAATTGAAGCCATGTACCAACAGGTGCAGGAGGCGCTAAACGCACGGATGGCGAACTCGTCCGATTATGGGTTGCAGGTTTCGGACTATCTCAACATTTATTGCTTGGGTACTCGGGAGACATCCGCTGGAAGCCAGACTGTCAAAGCTTCCGAAACGGAAGATGAAATAGTTCTCAACAAAACACGCCGTCATCAGATTTATATTCACTCAAAGATGATGATTGTCGACGATGATGTCGTTGAGATTGGGACGGCCAACATCAATCAGCGCTCTATGGACGGATGTCGCGATTCGGAGATCATGATGACTGCATGGCAACCTGATCATTTAGCCACTAAGGAATTGACCCCGAATGGTGACGTTCATGCATACAGGATGCATATTTGGGCATCTATCACTGGTCAGATTCACGAAGTATTTCGTTACCCAAGCAGTCCTGACTGCGTGCAGCTTATGAACAAAATTGCCTTCGACAACTGGGAGAAATTCAATGGCGATGACACTGTAGATATGACATCTCATCTACTACCTTTCCCGCTTCAGTTCGATGGGAGCAAGATCCAACCAGTAAAGGGTCTGGTCGACGGAAATTTCCCTGACACCAAAGCCAGTGTTCTCGGGAAGAAATCTATGATTCTACCTGAGATCTTCCTCACCTAAGCCTATGTCGCTTACATTCTGTGCACATTGAGCGGTGAATAATTGTGTGCCTATCACCGTGTTGCACGTTGAATTGATTATCTGGGTAGAATGAAAAGTGTACATGCATCATCAAGAATCTACATGTGTAGTGATCAACGAGCATCTAACGATTTTTTATTAGTAGCTGTAATGACGCTTCGATAATCCGCACTCCAAGTCTCCGCATCAATCGTCGTTGTTGTCTTCCCGTAGCGCATGCTCCAAGATGAGCGACGGATGTAGCTCATACGAGACTCTTGTTTGACGATGCATTGACGCATGAGTATATGACTCTTCTATCGACTCTCTTTTTAATGGGTTTACGATTCTGTGATCTTGAAGTAGCTCAGCCATTCGACTCTTCCGATTCGAGTAATATGAAAATGCATCGACTTTTTTCTTGGCCATGGTGCGACACATACTGTTGCTTCATTTCGAGGAATATCGCCATAAAAACCACATGGGACGTCGCCCATATTTCATAGAAGAGACCGACCTCCTCGGATTGATTATTGACCCACCAACCACGCCAGTATGATCCGGCGGCTTTGCCACCATGGTGATGCCGAATTTGCCGCCCGAATCTGGCGGTGGCAAACTCAAATCTCATCGATTTAGCGAGAGCGTCTCTCGAGAGAGTCTATCTAGAGCTCTTCCCGCCAAATTAGGGCGTAAACTCGTACAGGTAGATACAGATGATAGATGAAGATGATTGCCCTTACGATACACTACTTCATTCTCTCAGAGAGAGGAGTACTCCTAGTTATTTTCTACGATACGGTATGTCTCTACCTACTTGCTTCTTCTACTCCTAGCGAATAGCGAATGCAGCCCGCCCATCGCTCGCCATCCAGCACATGCCACATTCAGGCGCCGGCGCATAATAATTTCGTAGATAATATTGAGGGCAGTCATAGTGGTTCGCAGACACAAGAGTAGTAATAATAACCACCTACTCCAATCTCTTCTAGTAAAGCAAGCCCCATCGAAATCTCTCTTTTCCATTAACTATATTGTTGGTAGCGACGATTAACCAAACGCCATGACCCAAGCAGCCCCCTACGACATGCAGTGCAAGCTGCTCATGATCGGCGACTCCGGCGTCGGCAAAACTTGCTTGCTTCTCCGATACGCCAACGACTCCTTCTCTCCCACCTTCATCACCACCATCGGGATAGACTTTAAAATTAAGAATGTCGAGGTGGACGGCAAACGAATCAAATTGCAAATTTGGGATACGGCGGGCCAAGAACGTTTCCGTACCATTACCACGTCGTATTTCCGCGGCGCGCAGGGCATCCTCCTGGTCTATGACGTCACCGATCGTCGATCATTCGAATCTATTCGCAATTGGATATCCCAAATTCAACAGCATGCCGATGTACATGTGAATAAAATCCTCGTGGGGAACAAGTGCGATATGCTCGATGAGAAGGT
>JALLBK010001190.1:0-10089 GCA_036940085.1 Discostella pseudostelligera
ATCTCCTTCTCAAGCGCAACCACACGTCGTTGAGAGGATGTAGCACGTTCTTTTAATTGGATATAATCTGCAACACGCTGTTTCATACTGCCGACTTGTCGTTGGAGGTCTCGATTGGTACGTTCGGATTCGGCAAGTTTAATGCGCACATCCCGTTGCAGCACGATATCATTACTACCCCCCTGTCCCGAGGATGATGATTCATTACCGGCTGCACTGATGCATTGGAAAGTGGCTAACTTCGATTCAGCATTCTTGGCACGTTCTTCGGCTGACACGCGGCACTCCTCCGACTCGAGTAAGCTAGTTTCTAAACCCTTGACTTGATGATTGGCCGCATCAAGACGTTGCTGAAATAGCTGGCAGCATCTACAACCTTTTTCATCACCACCGCCAACGTCGTCATCACCATTTGATTCATTCTCCTTATCTTCGTCTTCACTGTCAAAGTCATCGTCTTCCTCATCACCATATTCTTCCCCTCCACCCCTACCAGCCCCCCGCTTCTTCTTCTCAGCCAACCTCTCCTCCATCTCCTCCCATCGTTCCTCATACCATTGAATCCTTTCCAACCACATATTCCGCGACTCTTCCATCTTAGTAGCATGTTGATCGACTTGATTACGTAATTCATTAATCAACTCCTGATCTTGGGTAATTTCCTCGAGAACATCGGTTAGTTGACGTTTGAGACGAGATTCGTTACGAGTGTAGTTGGAGCGTTCGAGTGAGCGGATAGATTGAGAGTGGGATAATTCGGTGCGGAGGGAGGCGATTTCTGTTTGTAGAAGTTGGATGGTGGGATTATTATTTATGGAGGTAGATGCAGATGATGTAGTACCGGTGGTGATAGCGGTGTTGGTCGAAGCGGCGGCGGCGGCGGCAATGGCAGACTTAGATGTGAGGGGAAGGATGTCATTACTGGTGAATGATGATGACGAACCGCTGGTCAATGTAGATTGCGGTGGTTGGGATTGCTTGCGATGAGAGTGCGAGGAGGAGAAGGCAGCTGCACCGTCACCATCGTCAGTTGTGTCATCATGATGTTGTTGATGTTGGCGGCGGCCTGCTTCGAGGCGGGGACGTTTACGGTACTCTTGCATGTTGATATTTTAATGATGATGATTACCATTTTGTTCGCCAAAAATGCTTTCCCGCCATTTTGTTCGCTTTACTTTACTTAAGTATCTTTCTTCCCGCCATTTTCGCGCAGTGATCTTCGCCACATTATCTCCAAAATACCATTGTCGCCACATCTATCGCACAAGCACAAAAACAGCAGCTAGCCGGCAGCAGCGGCAACAGCGCCCGCCCCACCCCCCGCCCCAGTGACCATTGCCTCCCCCCACCTCTTGCTATCATCTGCGCGTCTATCTATTGCATCATAGCGTCATGGAGAGTGTTTTAAGCATGGAAAGTCCCCCCTTCCGCCCTCGCGGTTCTGGCGGCTTTCTTAGTAGCAACGGTGGTGCCAGTGCCGGCGGCGGTGTCGGCATCGGCGGCCCCTTCTCCCCCAGCGGCAGCAGTGGCTTCACTAGCCCCTATCGAGGAGGGAATAATAATGTCGTTCGATCTCAATCGCCATCGTGGGGTGGAGTTGGTGGAAATGGAGGTGGAGAGAGTTATAGTAATGTCGTGAGGAGCTATTCGTTCCAGACTCCCAATGGGTACGTCGTTCATTTCATTGCATTTCATTTTAATTGATTTAGTTGTTGGCGATGGCGTTTGATGAGAGGGAAGGCGGGGGCTAGAGCGTGCGTTATGATAGGCGTTATGAAGATTGAAAGGGTACCGGATGCTGTTGCACGATTTCTCTTCTACTCAAATCTCAACAATTTATCACCCCACAACTCTCTCATCCACCCACTACACATTCCAATGAAACAAAACCAAATCAACTAGTGAAACATTGGAAATTCGCAACGTCTGGGATGAAAATGTCGAAGAAGAAATGGCCATCATACGTGAACTCATCGAAACCCACCCCTACGTGGCCATGGATACCGAATTTCCCGGAGTCGTCGCTCGTCCCGTCTCGGAAACATTCTCACCCGACTTTCATTACAAATCATTAAAATGCAATGTCGACTTACTCAAAATTATCCAATTAGGATTAACTTTCGCTGATGAACATGGAAATTATGCCAAAGGTTGTCCATGTTGGCAATTTAATTTCAAGTTTGATTTGAAGGATGATATGTTTGCTCAGGATTCGATTGATTTGTTGGTTGCGTCGGGGATCTCGTTTGAAGATCATGCGTCACGGGGAATTGATCCATTGCATTTTGGAGAGTTGTTAGTGGTTAGTGGATTGGTATTGGATGATCGTGTCAAATGGGTCAGCTTTCATTCTGGATATGATTATGCCTACTTGCTCAAGGTGTTGACGACGCAGGATCTACCCAAGGATGAAAAGTCTTTCTTCGAATTGCTCAAGATATATTTTCCCACAATTTACGATATCAAGTATATGACAAGTTTGTGTGATGGACATTTTGGGGGGTTGCAACGCCTTGCGGATGATTTGAAATGTCCACGGATTGGACCGGAGCATCAAGCTGGATCAGATTCCCTCCTAACGATGGTGACATACTTTGCTTTGGCGAAGGCGAAGTTTACCGATGCAAATGGCAATATTGATGATACGAAATATAAGAATGAATTGTATGGATATGGGAATAATCATACTGTGAGGAAGGGGCCGATGACAGCATCGCATAGTACTATCAACGGAAGTGGGGATTCATTCTAAAATGGCGTATTTTTATAGTTGAGACGATCAGCTACCACTTGCGCAGTTTTCTACTGTAGCGTGTGCAGTGCCCCTATTTATTCTGTAAGTTGCCTCATCAAAGTCTGAAGTTGTGACTGACAAGTTGTTCGGCAATTCCTCTCCGGAGCACCGTCGGATAGCAATCATGCAAGCATCGCGACAGACCCCTTCAATTTCAGCGCAACTTGCCTTGGATCTTTCGAGTCTGTCACTCAGTTTGACGAGATCTACAGAACTATCAATAGGCATCTTCGCAGTTTGAATCATCAGAATCTGGTGAATGCAGGAGGATTTTGGGTAAGACAGTAGCACGTGCTCCTCTAATCGACCTGGTCTAAGCAGTGCTGCATCGATGGCATCGAGCCTGTTCGTGGCAGCAACGACCAAGACACCCTGCATCCCACCGACGTTCGTAATTCCATCCATCTCATTCAATAAGGTTGTTAGTATCCTAGATTGTACACCCGACGTGGCGTCCGAATCACCTGCCTCACGATTAACAGCAAATATATCTAACTCGTCGAAGAAGAGAATGCATGGTGATGCGGCCCTAGCACGAGAAAAGATGGAGCGAAGGATTGCCTCAGAACCGCCAAGCCATTGGTTGAATATCTCAGATGCTGTTACCTACATATGAAAGTTGAAACAATTGAAGTTTAGCAAAGATGTTCGTGGAACTGATGGAACTGCCAACATGATGCATTCATAAAACAATAAACAATGCACCGATAGTCACTCACTTTGACGCAATGAAGTCCTAACGATGATGCAAGGCACATGGCAGCGGCTGACTTCCCGCACCCTGACGGACCGTGAAACAGAACTCCCGAAGGTTTTGATGTTCCAAGAATACCATCGACGGAACCATCCACTTTCCTATCGGATAGAGATTCGGATTCCATTAGATGATATTTCCACGGTCGAACTACCGTCCGATACAATCTCCTTTTCTCTTCATCGAATCCTCCAAAATTCTTCCAAGCCAACTCGAATTCCGCCTTACTGTCGACGTGATCATACTCTCTAACTAAATCATCCTCGTACAATGTAGCCGGAATGACATCCATCGACGAGAGTTGAGACGGGACACATGTCATAGCCGCAACTTTGACATCTTCCCACGAAACGGCAACTTCACTCGTCGACTGAGTATGGGGTAGTTCTTGCGCGCGAGCTGCAGCACTGGTTAGAGCATCGGCACAAATCCTGCGAATGTCGGACGCAACACAGCCCGCAGTTCGAGGAGCTAACGACTCTGCCCATCGCCTTGCAGTATTGTCCGCGGTTATTTCCTCACCATGAATAAGGAGAGTGGATAGCCAAAACTCAAATATCTTTCGTCGCTGAACGAGCGTGGGTGGGAGCATCGCAACTACCTTCTCAAATCTTCCCACTCGCGCTAGACGCGGAGGAAGTTGGGCCCACGATGCGCGAGATATCCCGAGCACGAAGCATCTATGGGAGGTATCGTTGATTGCGTCATCCATGAGGTGAATGATTGCATCGAGTGCCCGGAGCTGTTCGGACTCAATGATAGAGGATGTGTCTGATTCGTCGTTGTCACCAATAACCGCGTCGAGATCATCGATTATTAGCAGCCTGTTTGGGCCGGTGTTGCCATTGACGTTTCGATGCTTTTCAGTTCGATGATGCAAGACCTTACCTCTATCTCTACAATNGGCCGGTGTTGCCATTGACGTTTCGATGCTTTTCAGTTCGATGATGCAAGACCTTGTCTCTACCTCTACGATGACGATCAAATGAAACTGATGACCTGCCGAGAAGGATGTCCTTGGCGGAAATGAACAAAGTCCTTATGGACGAAGAAGTTGACGACCCAGAAGTACGTGCTAATTCTCGCTCAAACCACGATGCCTGTTCCAAATATGACCATAAATGAATTGAGTCATTTTCAATTAGATATCAACGATAAGATAGAGTAATGTGGAATACAGAAGAACAAGGAGAACCCACCATTCTTGTCTTGCCCACTCCCGAACAGCCTGACAATAGCACTGCCGATGGATATGCATCTGGATTATTCATCATCCTCGCCAGTGATAGCAGCTCGTTGAAGATGGATTCATATCCCGGACATATGAAATGAATGTTGTTATGGTTCGGTTCCAATGTACTACCATCGATGCGACAAGAAGGTCTTTGTGTGATTCCGAAGTTGCTGTCCGCATTGGGCGTTTCGGCTACAGCATCAACTTCGTCGCTACTATCACCATCTGCCTGTCGAAGAGAAGGATGATCCAGTACAATGTCGTACGAACAACATGCCGAAATGTGAAGAAACCTCGCCCTTCTTGTTGTTGCATTCCCACCATCGCTTGTGATGTCAATTTTGTTCACCATGACAAAGACCACATTTCGATTGATTCCACAGTCTTCGTTATACCAATCACCATTCTCCACTCCAACTTCATCATCGTCAATGTCTATCCCAATAATTCCACCCTCTACAATTGTCATACCCGTTAATTGATTGCGAAATGTTTGGTCCTCCAATCCTCCCCGTGGTAGTAAAACTTGCTGCCTCCTCGAATTATCGGTGTGATAGAGGTTTCTTCCTTTAGTGGTAGTGCTGCACATGTACTCGAGATGGATTGCAGTATGAGATGGTACACCACCATCATTTTCACAATGGTCGTTCCCTGCAACATATGTATCGATCATTTCCAATGTGCCCGTAGGCGTGTCATATTCATATGCTATTCTACTCGTTGAGTAATAATTGTCAATTGTCGGAAGCAATACTACTGGAATGATCGTTTGTGTGTGATTCTCGTCTTGTTTCGAATGAATATTCCATCTTCCACCCATCGTCGATGCTGCTGTTGCTGCTGATGATGCTGATTCGGACGCCATCATGGACGATGTGACAAGTACATGCAGCATGATCGGATGAAGATATACAATCGCAGATTGTTCTACATTTTCTCCTTTCGGATTATCCGCTGTTTCACGACATTCGCCATCTACGTCATCACCCAAGTGCAAATGATGATCGAGTGGGAGGAGGCGGATTGGCATGCCCACTCCTGCCACTCTACATGATGAAGCATTGTTTTTCTCCCCATCATCTATCACCACCACTCCGCGTTCTGACGACGCAATTGATGATGATGATGATGATGACGACGGTGAATTGAGGTGAAGAAGGTATGCCGTCCTCGGCGGAGGCGTAGCCGATGATGCCGACAACGAAGGCCATTCATTGATACCACCACCAATACTTCTTCTACTATGATGATGTTGACGATGTTGGATCTTGTCAAGGAAAGAGCGTGAGACGCATCCCACGTTCATGGTTATTTATGAATGCCGTCGTGTCGTCGTCGTCGGCGGCGGAATGGTTCATGGTCTCCGTTCTTTTTTATCTTGTGGTGATGAGGATGCTCCCGCCATAAAATTCGCTGGAACTTTGCCTCACCCTCTCTCCCGCCAAAACATCGCTGGCATTCCTTTCTCCCACCAAAATTCTCCCGCCAAAATAGCGACTCGACTCGATGTTACTTCCACGTGGCAGTTATTTGGCTGGGGAAATCAACAGCTCTGTCCGCCGCGCGCATCCTGCCACATCCAACACAACCCGACCATCTCCGACCATGACGAAGATCGGACGCCGCGGCCGTACGACGGCAATAAGAACATCGTCGTTGCCGTGCCTCCTCTTATTGGCTCTAACGACATCATCTTCTTTTTCTTCGTCGTCGTCGTCCAGTTATTTCTTCGTAGATGCCGCCTCTGATGCAAATCCCATTGGAGCCGCGTCCGCGGTGCCACCACCGACGACGTCATCCACCGCATCAATATGTGGATCAACCGCAACAAGTGGAAGGAGTAGTGAATCCTCACATTCTTCGCAGTCGTCATTATTATCAACATCATCATCATCATCATCGTCGTCGTCGTCATCACGTGTTAGAATATCATCTTTCCTACGCAAGATTCTTACTCCTCCATCATCATCATCATCATCATCATCATCATCATCATCATCAAGATCCAATGTAGCAGAAACAGGAGGTACACCATCATCAATCCGACTACTACTAAAATCAATATCACTCCATAGCATCCGTCTACTACTCGCTCTTTATATTGCTCAAACTACCTACAATATTCTTAAAGAAATATGGGACGATGTGCAATCGGAATTAGTTTCTACGCAACGGGGTGGAAGATTTGGTATGGGCAGTAGTAGAAGTGGTGGAGGGGGCGAGGAGGATGTTAGAGAAGAGCAAGATATGCCCTATTGTTCTTCATTGGATGGTGGTTTGTCTTCGGGGGAGTATTTGTTTGATGGGAATGACGATGAGGATAATGAGGACGAGGGAGAGAGTGATATCAATGAGGAGGACGATGAAATTCATGATTCGCGGCTACCTTTGCGGAAGCAGACACGACGTGATAGTGGTAGCAGTAGTAACAGGAGACGAAAATCACAACAACGACCACGAGAGGAAAACAACGACGACGACGATGACAGCTCAATATCTCTACTCCAACAACTCACGCCGCAAATGACAGCAACACGTGAATTGGCCCACCGGTTGCATTCTGCGGGTTTACCATATGCTTCGGAAGTGAAGAAGATGGAAACGTCGAGAAATGGTGGTCGACGTCGTGCTGGTCGTAGTAGTACCACATCTACTACTGTGGAAGATATATTGCAATCATTAACACGCGCAGAGGGGAATGTATTATCACAGACGCTACTATCGCCGCTCGATGATGGTATGATCAATGGGAAGAATGAAGCGGTTGAGGAGGAAGGCGGTATGGTATCTGCAGCTGCCGCGGCATGGAATGCAATTGGTGGATTGTCGGATGCAAAAGAATCGCTCCTTGATTTGGCCTTCCCGCTGCTGCCCACATCGACAGAACACAATAACAACAGCGATGACGATCACTACTACGGTGGTCTCCTGTCCAATCCACCCGGTGTACTCCTCTACGGTCCACCTGGCTGTGGCAAAGGCCTATTAGTACGTGCATTAGCCTCGACAATCCACGCTCGCTTTCTGATAGTATCTCCCTCAGTCCTACTACGCAAATATGTCGGAGAGACGAACTTAAATGTCCGTGCTCTATTTTCCGTGGCACGGAAATTATCACCCACAGTCATATTTGTGGATGAGTTGGATGGATTGTTCCGTGAACGTGGAGGTGAGGATCATGATGTTGGAAGAGATTTGAAGACGGAGTTTTTGCAATTATGGGATGGGATACGCAATCATCGTGTTTATGGTGGAGGTGGTGCATCATCGTCGTCGACGTCATCCATCCTAGTCATCGGCGCTACCAACCGTCCATTCGATGTCGATCCTGCCTTCTTACGTCGTATGCCACGCAAAATCTATGTTGGGTTGCCTGATTATGATTCCAGAATATCAGTATTGCAAGGAATGCTGCGTCGCGTTCCATTGGATGTCAACTTTGATGTGGGATTAGTGGCAACGAAGACGGAGGGATATTCTCCATCGGATATACGTGAGGTATTGCAAACTGCGGCATTGTTTCCGTTGAGGGAGGCACGAGCCGAGGCGATTAGGGACTCATCTGCCTCATTCTCTTCTTCTGTCGACGGTGAGATTGGAAATTATGCAGAGAAGAAGGTGGGAATGACGCCAACGATGCCAGCACTTCGAAGACTACGCACAGAGGATGTCCTGCGTGCATTGAAGATATCTAGACCTACCCATTTCAGTAGAAAGTATCAAAAGGAGATGATGAATTACATTTGTGACTCTGGAGCATTGAATCCTCAGAGGCAGATGGATAGAGATGATCATCCACCTCCGTCAGTAGTGGATGCCAGTGAAAATTACTATCCTGATAGCAGCTCACCTTTCAGTGAGGACGGATCCAATCAACAACCGCAAGAAGAAGCAGACATCTCGTCGTATGATGAGGACTCATCGGATAGCGACTATGATGATATGTAGTGTACTCCTAGTAACATTGTAAATATAATTGCCAACAGTAACTGATTGTCTTCATCAATATCTTCGCTGGCCACAATAGGCCACGCACAGTGGAGTTAGGATTTGGATTGGTACAAGAAGTAGCTAGGTACAACAACATGGCATGTTTTAGGGAGACAAAAAATGTCAACAAAAATTCACATTCACCAACCTCAATCTTCCGCCACACACAACCACCTTGTGAGCTGTGAGTTTGTTGCTTGTTGCCCAACAATCGACCACATTCTACTACACCAACAATGCATTGTTTGCCACCTTTAGGACAACATAGTATCTTGTCCCCCCAGGGGCTCTTTCTCTAGAGTATTCCTCTACGACCTCGTCATCCTAGGGACAGTAGGATGCCGATTCTGCTGCCTCCTGTCCTTCTCCAGCACAACCACAACCAAAATTACTAGCAGTAGCAGCACCATCCTCAGCAGCCACAGAGGGGCCAGGCAATTGTCCTTTCTTCCCTCAATCTCTCAGGAGTGTCAACGCCACTCCAGAGGGAGAATAATTCTTGACACAGCGAGAGTGGATGATCGCTCTGCAACACTGACAAAGTAATCAAATTGTCAAACAAAGTGGGGGGAAAATCAAACAATAATTATATTATTTTCCTTATCACTTCTCTAGAGATTGACAAGATAGAGATTCAAAGCAGGTGAGTGTGCAAGAGGAGGCTCTTGGAGATAATATCCTCCTCCTACCTTAAAGCACCCCACACAAAGTAAAATGATTGTAGTAATTGTGTTTCTATGATGAGTATTCCTCTCGTGGTAAACAAAAATCATGTCAAATTGTGTTGTGGGGGTCCTTGCTGGTATTGATCAATAAATTGCCTGAATTAGGGTACATAATTGATTAATGCAAGTCCAAACAATTTCATGTTTGAAGCCCTGTCAGCAGATTTGATTTCTTGTGCCAGAAATTTAGGTTGTGTGGATTCGACATTCAATGTGCTTATTGCTGAATTGGTTCCATTGCCACCGGGCTGCTTTGGGTATGGGTGCAGGTGGTATTTGGTTTCCAAGCTCCAATATCAATGCAGTATCATTTGTTGCCTTCTGTTGGCCTCAGAGTGTATTGAAACAATTTGAAACATATGGGGGGAGAGAGAATAAATTGTGACGATCTACAATCTCAAATCTCATTCTCAAGAGGCGAATGGTATGATTGTGGGGGAGTGACGACATATGACATCATGTTTGCTCAGGAGCAGGAGATGACATTTTTTCATTTGCCTCAGAAATAGAGCAGACAAGGAGATGGCTCTTGGTTGACCCATTTTATTCCGGTACTCCTTACACTCATTCATCAGTTGCCATTCCTGCTCAG
>JALLBK010001192.1:0-11148 GCA_036940085.1 Discostella pseudostelligera
AAGCTAACCACACCATCATCAACACCTCCACTACCATTATCACCACCCCCACCAGCACCAGCAACGACACCTCCTCCATTCACTCTCCTAGTAACAATAGCAACAACAATAATGACAACAGCAATAGTAGTAGCAATCGCAATCGCAATCACAGTCCAGCACGACGTGCCTCCATCTCCTCCTCCCTACAAGATTCCAGAACCTCCCTCATTGATTCTGCCACTACTTCCACTTCCATGTCGGAGTCTCAACGCATTAGTGAATTACGCGCCATCCTCCCCGATGCTACCGATGAACAATTAATGTCTATCTTGCGGGAAAATGATCGTGCATCACAGATTACAAGACAGAGTGCCGATGATGCCAAGTTTGCGGCAGCTACGGCTGCTTTAGTGCGGGAGGAGGAGGACGCAGGAGGAATCGAGGGGGCAGAGAGACTAAGTCGAACATCCGACTCTTCAGGAGGGGAAGGGTGTATAGGTATATCTGGAGGAATTCGAGGATCCATTTCTAGCATCGATAGTCGATCACGACGATCGTGGCGACCATGTCAACCACCCACTACCTCTAGACCAGGTGTGTATCATTCCGATCCTAGTGGGACATCTACTACTTCCACTACTACTGCCGGAGGTGCAAATAATGATACTACAACCACCACTGCCACCATTCATGGAATCGAGTACGACTTGGGCAGTACCGACCTGGTCGAATTGGAAGTGAAGAAAATTGAAATAGCCTCTCAATTGCAAGAGGAATTAGCAACGAAAATTGGATATAATTTATGTGATTCGGGAGTGTATGACGCGATGGAAAAGATGTATGAAGAAGGGGAAAAGATTGTTTCATCAACTACTCTTACTGCTTCGCAATCGTCGACGTTAGTGTCGAATACAACGGGAGAAGCAGGAGCAGGAGCAGCGGGAGGAGCAGCAGCACAGGCGGGGATGTCTGCGGCTTCAACGGGGGGTGATAATGCAGCGGCGGTGGGGGCGGGTGGTATTACTACTAACACCACAACGACTGATGGGTCATTGGAACAACGGAGAAAGAAGAAGGTATTACCAACAATGATGATGTGGGATGCACCTCCATTATCACGAAGGAGCATAATGCAACGAGAGCCGGATATACCGGATGCGAGGGACACATTGCCCTTACCTTCCTACTTACAGAACGGACGAGATGGCACCACTGCTGATGGGGGAACAAAATCAACTTTGGGAGAAGGAGGGAAAGGGATGGGAAGAGGAAGAGAAAGGGTAGAGAATAATGATGCCGATGGTGAAATTTGCTTGGGAACAACGGCGCGATTAGAAGAGAATACCAATGACGAACGTAAGAGGGAGGAGACGGGGGATCATCATGTCGGGGATGACCTCACGGCCACTGGCACTACGTCTCTCCCACCGAGATCGTACGATGTGGCCATACGGTGTCATAAATGTCGAGTCACCTTGAAGGTGAATTTCGATATGGGGTTGGTGTTATGTCCAACATGTCGATCGATTAATACGACCACAGACTATGACAATAACGGTTAAAAATTAAGACGATATTCAAAGTCAATGAATTTAACTTGAGTTGTCTTAATAATTTTATGTCTGCAGCATTTAGTCAATGCGCTCACAAGATGTGATGTCTTGAAGGGCGTAACAACTAGCGGATGGTGGTGCGGAAGACGCATCTGCTGACCATCTCAACACCATCATTAGTATGCACTGTCGACAGGGTTGGCTCTCCTACTCTAAACCAAATCCTTCGCACTCCAGAATTGCACGACCAAGTAGATTCTTGAGCTTCTCGTAATCAGATCCGTAATCAGGAAGCAGGAGCCTACGCGAGAGTGGTAAAAAGAAAAGGTAGTGGCATGATAAGGAATAGCGATCGGGAAACAAGTGAAATCAAGCAAAACATCTCTCTTACGTGTTGAAGCAAGTATGGCTCGTGGGAAGGTTGAAGCTATCAGGACCAGCCCGCTGAATTGTGAAACTCATTTTACCCAGCCCTCCAATTGGCGCTTTCGAGCTTGCGGTGACAAACTTCAAAAGTTGCTTCTGCTCTTCTGGTGGCGCAGCGTGAACGAATTTCCAAAAAATCTTGACAACCTCTGATTCTCTATCGTATCCCCCTTCATATTTGGTGTTCTCTTCCAATGCAGTGAAATCCAAATCAGGACTACCGACGACTAATAACTCCAATTCTTCTGGTAAGAACAAATCGAGAGATGAATCTTCTAACACCCTCATCAAGCCAGTTTGGAAGCTGTTCCATTGTGATTGAATGCTATCCACGAGGACCCATCGAACGTACCGCAGGACGTATTCTTCTCTATTTTCACTTGTCACCGGTATATTCGCACCGTCTGGTTTGAGTTCAAGTCTCCGCTCTTCTCCCAATTCCATCCAAGTTAATTCAAATGTGAGACAAAAGACATCCTCCACATCACCCCCTTCATATTCCAATAGATGTTTGAGGCCTCGCCTCAATTCTTCGTCAATAATGTCTTCAAGACCAAGCGGGAGACCAAGCTGAAGAGAGATGAAGCGAGAACGTTAGATACGTGAAAAGATTGCAATACACAACCACGAAGCATGGCCATCTACTTACAATCTTTCTATAAACCGCCAGGGGAAAGCGCACGTCTAATAACACTGAATTGTACATTGCCAGACCAAACAATACGCCAACGAGTTCGTATGCATTCTCGTCCCATGAATTATCGGGGTTGAACCAATTGATGTCGTCGCCATATTTCTTCGACCAGAGTCCGGAGTGAACATCAAATAACTCTTCGCTAAGGAGTTGAAAAAACTGAAACGATGGTGTAAGCATATTAGTTCGCATAAGACCGTAAGACGACGGTATAAATCGATTAAGGCACTTGCTTCTTTGGTGACTCCACCTGCATCAAGCCCATCTTCGCCTTTGAAGGACACACGTAATCGCTTGCGAACATCTTTGGGATTAGCTCCTTTGATCTTCAGTAGTGTTTGCTGCACGAGATGCTCGCGTTCGATCTCCAAACAATAAAAAGGCTCCACCTTGAATTCGTTGGTGCTTGGATTAAAGTTGACGTCACCCATCATTGCCTTAAACATCTCAACCTGTGACTCCATTTGTAGCAGATTGCGTTTGCAGCCCGGAGACTGGCGTTATGAATGGGATAAGATTGAGCGCAAGTTATCCCTAAACGCATGTAAAATCACGAGTAACAAGATCACTTACCAGCAAAAATGGATGAGCGCAGAGGTAAAAGTTTCTACTTTTCTCATGAGGGCTAGCTTTCTTCATCCTGCAAAGGTCTTCAAAAAGAGTCTCGACATTGATCTTTGACACTCCGTCGGAGTAAAAATCAGTTGCATCAGCCAAGCCTGCCTCTTCTGCCATGGCGTAGAACCACGACAGCACAGCAACAACCACCGGAACTGCACGCCTTGATGGCTCAGTGTGCACTACGTCATTTTCGTCTACGGTGAATTTCAAGCACGCGTTCAAGGCTAGCAAAAGGGGACGGACTAGCATGCTAACGAACAGCTTTCGTGGGTACAGATTGACCGCAAAGTCGTGTAATGCTGGGCAGGAACATGCGGAGAAACGAGTGTCAGTGACAAAGGCCAATGAAAAGTCAGAGCATTGCGTGGGAACTCACCATTATAGCCCTCAAAAGGTAGTCCCAGCATTGTGTCACAAAAAAGGAATGTTGCCTCTCCCTTCTGATCGAAAACAATCGATTCATCTCTACGGAGGTCAAAGAATTTGATGTAGTTGAGCATGCATCGAACTGCCTCTGGATATATCATTCTACTTCCACGCAAACTCTCAAGACCAGACTTGATTCCCCGTTCAATAGAGTTTGAAATAATCTGCCTTGTTGCAGCATCACCAGAAGCAAACAAGCGCTCGAACATTGAATCGAGCTTCGTCGGGTTCAAGATCAAATTAAGTACAGTCGGATGCCGAAGCAATTCCTCTGACTTGTTCGCTATTTCTTGCCCGGCATGTTCAGTAGTCATTTCTTCTGATTCAACATTGGCCAACAAGTCATCCACTGTATCCAGTATTAACTTCGTTTCATCTATCATTTCTATTGAAAATGACCGTTGGAGAGGATTCAAACGCCCAGTTGCCGATGCAATGGCTATGCAATTCCTGTCTCCTCCTGCGGCCATTGCTAGCACTGAATTGCCTTCAAGTATGCATTGCAGCCCATTAGTATTAGTTGCCCATAAGTCTCCCGCAGCGTCCAACACCAAAGAATGCCCGTTCCCTGCTGCGGATGACACAAACGAACCTCCTCGAGGATGATGAACTGTTACGATTGAGCTCGATGAATGAAGCTTTGAGGCGGCAATTCCCAGCTGACCACGATAGTTGCTGCCACACACCAATAGATGCCCAGAACGATTGACGAATATGGTGTGATCGCATCCACAAGCAACATTGGTAATTTCAATATCATCCATTGTGTTGTTTGTTTCATCCTGTACCGATGGCGGAGAAATTTTCACTGGAACAGGTGATGACAAGATCTTAGGGAAATCTCTAGCGCAACAACCGTTTCTGTTCTCTCCCCAAATGTATGCTGTTCCGTGCGCGGTTACTACTGCAGCATGCCCATCGCCAGCCGATATTCTAACTAAAGGTAATCCCACTAACGAAGGAATTTCCTTAGGAATGCCCCAGTTAGAGTCGTCGCGATGACCGCAAATCGATGAGATGCCACACGCAAGGAGAGCCATGTGCTGCGTAAGAACCAAAGTGTAGTTTGTGCCGCAAGCGATTGACGTGGCCCTCCGTCCCTTTCCTAGAGCCATCCCCATCGGACGGCAATTGGTGGGCCCCTTGTCATCAGCGGACTGAATGATTTGACTACCATCGACGCGGTGACCTAACTGACCATGCGCATTGCTTCCCCATGTTATCTGTTAATCATGTGCAAATGTGCTTGAGCAATACGAAGAATTTGAAATGTGGGAATTGATGAAATGTTATACTCACAACAGATCCATTCGACGACAATACTGCAGTATGATCATACCCACAGCTAACCTGCAACACTCTGACGTGACTAATGCAATCCAGTAACACAGGACGAGAAACAACCTGTCCCTCGGGTACGTTCGGATCGACGCATCCATGCAAATTTTTCCCTGCTATGTAAAGCCCCCCTTGCGATGTGGCACATGCAGAATGATGATGACCTGTAGCAACGGCGACAATTGATTTCGAATGAAGACGAGAAGTTACCTCCATCTGATCAACTGTCTTCTTTTCATCTTGGCCCGTCGATAGAGTTCGATCTACAGAATCATCATGAAAAGATTGGTCACCCCACCCCCAGGAATATAGTTTGTTACTTATCTCAACAGCGTCATTCGGTGTCAGTTCCACCTCCATTGCATCATCATCCTCATCCTCATCCATGACAATACTTGTTGCCTCACTCGGAATACTGCATGAATCTTTATCTGAAATGGGGGGTAGCACTCGTTCCACGCTTGGATGAACATGCAAATCAAAGTCTCTCAAATTCCCCGAGCTGCGCAATATTCTATCACCAAGCAAATCACGCCGACTTGTACTAGCTCTATCCCCTCCACTGGCGAGCAGTAGGATTGATGTCCCGTCAGTGATAGATCGATTTGACACCGTGCGGCTAGCAAATAGCACACTCGTTCTGAAGTGGTGCATTGCTTGCCGACCATCGCTCTCACTCTGATCGACAGGTGCATCCTCTTCCCGAGGAGTTGTTGTTTGATTGATATCAATATGAAATATAGAAGCAGATACACAAAGAGGAGGGAGCGCAGCAGATTCCGTTGTATCTTCTTCACTAGTAGCATTGCTTTGTTCTTCCGGTTGCTGGGCAATCATGACATTATCTGAAACACTCCTCCTCCTCTGCTGCCTACTTTCCATCACCTGCAGGGGGGTACGTGATGAATGAGCTGCATCCAAAATATGCAACCGTTCTTGCAATCGATGTATCCAAGAGCTACGATTGGCGGACGGATATCGACGAACTTCGTGATGCGCATGATGCAGTCGCAGACGCAAACTGCCCAAGGCATCACTGATGGAATTGAAACCTGCCCGTGTTCGACTTGCGTAGGGATTGCTTTGTGATGCGGCGACTTGTTCTAATGAAGTTTGGATGGATAAAATTTCTTCATCGGGTGGCGTCACACCGATGATTTCCACGCTGGAATGAGTGCTGGTGCTGTGAATGCTGAGACTGCTACCGCTATGAATTATTCGAGTAGTGCTTTGGACGCTGTGGAAGCTGGTGCGCATGGTCCTGACGGCATCACCACCCGGGGCAGACACCGGTGTCGGTGAAGGTGCCGGCGCCGGCGCACCATTGCCATTCATCGTTGTATGCTCTGAATTATTGTTGCTACTCATGATGTTTGAAACTCATCTCGATTGTTTGGATATCGATAATATGTAGTAGGAGTAGTTCTCATTGTCTTGTCACGTCATCGTCATCGCCATCGTCTACCTGCCGAGATCGGAAGCGGAGTGAGGGTTGTGGTGGTGGTGTGGTTGTGGTGTGCGGTCTCAGTGGTCTCTTGACGAACTTTCCTACAGACCAACTGTACTAAGTATCGCCAAATTCTCAAATTTCGCCTCTTAACCCTGTGTTTGATTGGGGTTAAAGCGGGTTCAGACTGTGCGCGGGAGAGTTAGCGCCAAAACTAAAGATGTACGGTAATCAAGTATATTTCTAAAATATTCATCAAGAATTAGAAGACATGTTACTTATCAAATATATTTACTTTCATAGTATTATTTTAGTAAACCCTTATAAATATTTGTTCGACCATCGCCACCGACTGCCACCTACCTATCTACTCCCTTCCGCCACCCAAACCCAGACCCAAACTCCAACTCCAAAGAAATCATCGATAGGATCTATCGTCATCGTCCTACCAGCCAACCCCACCGCCACAACATCATGGCGATCGTCATAACAGAATCGACAGGCGTGGACGCTGAGTGGCATGTCGCCGCTAGGTCGAAGTCGAAAGGGTCACGTGATCACATCACATCTGCGGTCCAAAGCGAGTCATCTCTCGACGAGCTGGAACAAGTCGTCGGCGCGAGCGACGACGATTCAGATGAACTTATTGACGGGCCTTGCGTGCAAGAATTGTCATTAGATGATGTATTGGATAGACTAGGCAAGGCTAGGATTCTTGGGGAAGATGATAAACTATTGCTCGCCGCTCATCATTTGCAGGGCATTGATTCTAGGCACTTTCAAAAATTCCACCACGATATACTACGCGAGGCTGCGATATTTCAACAATTGCTGAAGGACAACACAACGAATATATCCGGGTGGGTGAGACAAGGACAACATATCGGACAGCACAATTTCTCAATCTACTACAAGCTAAACGAAACGCCCCGCGGACAAGATCTTAGTTGTCGACTTGAAACAGTCCTACACTCGGATCTTCTGGTGCCCATCATCTCAGTCCTTAACGAAAGTGAGCTGTATTCGACGTGGTTACCGAATTGGACTGTTCCCAAACTGCAAGTTTCGAAATCAGAAAAGCTACAACAATCCGGTCGATGTTCACAGGTTATTAATGTAGAGACAGAGGTTCCTTGGCCCTTGGCCGCGCGACATGTGATCTTGAAGGCAGTTGCTTGTGACAACATTGAAAGTTTCAAAGGGGATGAGGACGGTACTAGACCTAACAATGTTGGTGAAGATGGAGGAAGGATTATTATCCGTATCCAAAGCTTAGATTGCGAAAATAATATGGAGGAACGATTGAACATACCACCCAGCAAGAAGAATGTTGTCCGTCTAAAGGTACGGGGATGTTTCATCATCGAAAAATGTCCAGAAGAGCATGCCATGACATAGTACTCAAAACAATATGATGAAAGTATAGCAAGGCCTGAAATACCGAGAGAGGATTTGGTGTTGGTAACATTCAGATTTTGTGTTGATCCACAACTGACAAACATTCCAAAGTCGTTCATAAACTTCTTCCTACGGACGGTTATGGGCCAGATGTGGAATAAGTTCCTCAACGTTGCCAAGGAAGTGAAAGATGGGCTGCGACCTGCGCATAGTGAGGCAATCGCGAAGAAGCGAGAAGTGTTGTATGATTGGGTCGAGGAGAGAACGAAAGTTCTTTTAGGACAATCGGACAATCAGTGATGTTGGGAATATGCAATACTCTCCTTTGGATCCAATGCGCGCTTTGAATTTACAGTACCATGTAATAGTAAGAATGCAGACAAGTTGTTGAGAGTGGTACAGGTAGAAGACGTTAAGCTACTCCTACCAGGATAATTCGATATCGGCATGGTTCATGGTCGAGGAGATTGGAGAACATGCCACGTGGAGGAACGTCCAGGCGTTCACGTCTGTGCGCTGTGCGTGCAAGAAGGCGACATAGTATTAGGCCCAGAAGCTTCCACGTGTAAAATAATTTAGCGATAATTGAGCGCCCACACAACTCACCTACATGACGATCGATGGCATTGGCCATGCATGTGCATGGCATGTCACACAGATCCGAGTAAAGACAAAGGACAAGCAGCGACAAGCAACGTAGTGATACTCTCAATAGGATGAAACAATTGATATCCTGTTTCCTGTCCATCTCACAGTCAGTGTGTTTGTCTCACGATGTCCTGCAATCGCAGTCGGCAGCGTCCGTCCAGCCTCGACATGCAATAAATCCACATCGTCATCATCGCAAAAAATATCGTACAATATTAAACCTAATTCCATTATCAGAGGCATGGGATGATCATAATGACGGACAGAATTCATTAACACCATTTGCAACACTCCTACCCGAGCTTGGATGCCGGTGTTTCGACTCGGAAGGAACATTGCTACAATCACCTACCTCAGATAATAAGCCGCCATTCCGACTGTACCTCGCCACTGAATTCGACGATCTCCCTCCGATTGCACAACTTACAATCGACGTGTTTGATGTATCTGCAATTGCACTCTCCAGTTCATCAGACTGGAATGCATTGGAGCAGGCGGTGATTGGGTCTGTAGTACAGCCGGCGATTGGGATGTACAATTCCTGGGCTCAAGTAGTAGGATACACGGAAGTTTTGTCGGGTCTCAGAAAACGAATGAGAAATCGAATGACAGATAGAGGGGGTAGTAGTAGAGTGCAACAGAATGATGGATTCGATTGGCTTGCACCTCTGGTGGTACCCGATTCAACGGATCCATCCGACGGAACTGTGACGAAAACAACTACATACGAAAATATTGCTGCTCGATCATCTCTTATTCTTGCACTGGCACGGCCCGTCGATGATACTATGGAAGTCGTTGCATCTATCGAATTGAGATTACAACCCACCGATGCCAAAATTCCATTCTCTCAACCATGGCTGGATAAGCTCGAAAGGAGACTTGTCCGTTTGATACCGTTCGTGAACGATTCATCGACGCCAACTTTAACCAAGAACAAAGCAGCGACAACTTACGGCGATAGCATATCTGGAGTAGTGGAAGCCACTCGTCATGGCAACAATCCTCCTCTGCGTCCATACCTCTGCAATCTTTGTGTCGCGCCGTCTCTCCGCTCGTTGGGTATAGGTCGTGCGCTGTGTCGAATAGTCGAAGCCATTGCAAACGAGAAATGGACATATTCACACATTTATCTACATGTCGATCCAACCAACGATGCTGCTAGGACATTATATGAAAAAGAGGGATATGTTGATGTGGGTAGAAGATGGAATGTTATTTGGGCCGGTGGTGCAAATGAAATAAGCTATTATGTGAAGAGAATGTGACTGCAGAGTGGAGAACGTAAATATGAGCACCATCCGTCGCAGCCCGATTATTTGTCTAATCGCGTACTGTATAGACGGCCTCTAAATAGTCGACTATTTCCGCACCCTCAAACATTTCAATTCCGGTGTTATCATCTACGATAAACGGTACTTGGAATCGACCAACCTTTTCCAGCATTTTATCTCGATTTCTTGAACCCCGGGAGCAACTAACTACTATATGTGGCAACCCCAAGGACAATTTTTCTTTCACAGGTCAAACAAATGGACTGCATTCGTACGCCCACAACTGTATTGGCCTCATCTTCACGTTGTCAGGTCGAGCATTCGTCTGTTGCATCGCACCTGTATTGCCTCGGAGCATAATAGCCAATTGCGATGTTGCCAAAGAAAATTCCTTGAAAGTTATGGGCCACAATGCTTTGATGTCAAATAAGGACGACGATGGACCATACTGTTTCAAGAGATGCTGGATTATTTCATCATCACCAGATATTGTTCCACCAAGATTGGGATCATCGATGCGTGGAAGGTTGTCAATTTCAGGTCCAAACACCGGTCGGCATTCATAGGTGATATCCAACAGATTCATCATCTCACGAACACGCTTGCATGTAGGAGATGATTCATTGTCATAGAGAATAATTGTCTGCACAGGCGGAGATGCCTGATCTAAAACCGAGCTAGAGTCACGTATCCGCAATGGCCCAAGTTGCAATGCATACTTTCCATCATCCGGGGCAAATATTGTATCCACCTTCCAACCCAAGACGAATGCACCCGTGGCCAATCGAAGTGCCAAAGCAGCCGAAGAAGAAATGAACCCTCCAAGATTTGTTGATTCTGTGATGGTTAGTGGACGTGGTTCCGGCACCACAAAATTCGGGGGTGCCTCCACTTTCGGCCATTGTTGAAATTTGATATCTAATGAAAACAATGTATCAAGTAAATTGTTATTTCCAAGTAGGTTCAATTGGAAAGTAGAATGTACATCATGGCGGTGTGTTGTTCCCAATCGTTTGTTGAACAAAGCTAGTCCATGGGCTTGCAATGTGTACAAGCAAACAGCGACGAGAACCCGGATACATCCGAAACGGAACATGTTTGTTAGTTGCACTTGTGCTTGTGGGGATGAAACACGGCAGGGACAAAATAATATGATGAATGATTGATGAAGGGAGACGCTTCGGCTTCGGCTTCGACGACGACGACGACCGACGGCAACATCATGGTGGCGGCGATGACTCAGCGTGGCGGGAAGATATTTTGTTGTTGGCGCGCGCTATCTCTAGTGCGAATCTCTTTGGCGATAATTCTGCTCCTCGATAATTAATTCCTTCATGAGAT
>JALLBK010001198.1:0-17214 GCA_036940085.1 Discostella pseudostelligera
TGGGCGATTGTCTCCACAGTCCCAAATGAGAAGTAACAACTCCTAGATCTACGAGTATCTGTGCAGTGCGTTTGTCGCACTCTCGCAAATAATGCTTTCCCAAATCCGTAGGATTTTCCAATGCTGCGAATAAGACGTTCCGACCAATGCCATCATGAAGATTCGGAAGCGCTCCCAATTCAATGAGTAGCTGAACCGCGGAATAGTAGCCGTAGTAGGCAGCAACGATCAATGGTCGGTGGAAATGACCTCCAAAATATGCTCCTGAATTCATCGATATTCCTCGTTGACGACAAACACGTATTAGATGATCTAATTGCTCCTCTGATGCGGTGGTATTGCCTTTCTTGGTGGTGCGGCAACCGAAGCGGAAGATGGCCTTCACGAGAGGTGACCAATTTTGTTTATTTAATTCTTCAATTTCACGGTCCTTCGTTGCTCTGCTATTTATCAGGTGTAATGTTCTGGCAATACCGCCGGGAGAATCGATCGCTCTTTCGAGTTGTAGTTGAAGAGAGGATTTGTTGCGTTGGTGTCTATCGCTGCTTGGAATGGTGTAGGGAGAGGGTGGCAGTTGCTGACGCAAACTCCGCCGCCGGTCGTCATCCGACATGATCGATCATCAATCCTCCTTCCACCTTGCAGAACGAGCAAATTGGAGAGCCGTGAGCTATCTATTGTTCACGTAAAAATGAAAAGGCTGCGACCATCATCATCTCGCCATCGTCAATGATTCAGACTTCGNTCGACCATGACCGACCTCATCGACCATTATGAATCCGCTATCGCACACCAATCCATGCAACAATCAGCCAATAAGCAGAGAAGACGTTCGAAATGAGCGAGGGCAACCCCATCACCAATTTGCCGCTCTCTATGCTACCACCACCACGAAGAAGAGCCATCGACATTCACCTTTCTTGTCTCTCGTCTCAGTGTTCAAATAAAATTACATCAAGTAATACTACGAACACTGCCCGAGCGATCGATATCTACTACTGCAATCAATAACTACCAACAACATCAACAACATCAACAACATTATCAACATGAAGTATTCTAAGCAAGTCATCGAATACTTCCCTGACAATGCGCCCATGCCGCTGGAGAACACTTCTGCCAACTACTTCTACTGTGCAACGCAAGGTCTGCCACCACTCCCTCCCCGAAAGAAGAAGATGCAAACTCCAACAACAACACTCTACTCCACCCACTACCGTCGCCACTCCGTTGTTCCTACTACCCATGCTCCTACTCCTACTGTCATTGTTGTGCAACGACGAGTCCATTGGCCTGATGATCTGGACACGCACCAGCAGGTGGTGGAGTTCAACAAGGTCGATGCCAAATTCGCTAACAACATTGGATCTCCCTTCGAGGGAGAGTGATTCTACGATGCTCTGGAGTATCTACCGTACACTCCATTTAATCTCGGAAGAAAAAGGTGAACACTCCTCGTCGCACCACCAACAATAATGGTGCTGTCATTGTGCCCGTGCCCACTATTCTATTCCATACTTTGCCGGAGGAGGACGCGGAAGAGATGGACCGGGAGCCGATTGATGACGAGGACAACATCCAACTCGTCGAGTGTGCACCCCAGCAGGAGGAGGAAACAATATTGGAGGAGGACCTCAGTAGCAATGTAGCTGACGACAAAGATTCATCTTACTATGGTGTGGGAGATGAGGAAGAAGAGGATGATGGTAGCGATTACTACTTCTCCCTACCTTCAAACGCCGTGTCAGCGAGTAGTTCCAGTGCCATCAACTACTACACTGCAATGGGTGTCACGGATGAATCTAATGAGGTCTTCAGTTTTGAGGAGGATGGATCAATCATTGCAATGGACAATGAGGAGGTGCAGGAGGAAAATTCCATGCATGATGTGGAGTACCATCTCAATGAGGTGGCAGCAACCACTATGGAGAGTGAGACAGCGGGTGCAGGTGCATCTGTGATGAATGAGATGACGGCCACTCCTTCAGCTCCAGTCACATTGATGGGCTCCATTTGGGTACCCCACCCCACACATGGCATTGTCCGTCGGTCCGCGAGGCTCCTAGCGCGTTGATAGGGGATTCTTTGGTATGGAGATTGAAGGGATTCGTCCTTTCAATCTCCATACCGCATGCGTATAATGAGTTGGGATCGGGAGGGTACGCAATCAGGTTATGAGCTCAAAATCAATTTGTAGTCTTATTGATGCATTTTACATGTGTTGCAGATGCTCAACGGGGATGATTGCCATATCATATTGTTCGGTTTCCTTTTGTGAATCGATGGGTAGCAGTGGAAGTGGTTTATTGCCTGCAATATTGCCCGGTATTGATTGAAATGCAGTGAACTGCTGTGGCGATTCATTTTGGATGCAACAACCAACTTACAACTCAAAGAAGATGCGATTGGAATGGGATAATTCGGACTTTGCTGGTTTTGGTCAATTGCTTTGGCTCTGGTTGGATTTCTTGAGAGGCACAAGATGCCGGAACTTGGAACGGACTGCGAGACGTAGGAGAAGCGATGAAGCGGACAACATGGTACATCACGGTCGACTAAACTATTAGATTGAAAAATTGAAGATTAGATAATGTTAGTATCGATGTTACTTGTCGTCTGCACAGGATGCATCCTTTTTCACCGATGAATCATCGACTGATACAGCATCATCTGCATTGTCGATCAGGTCAACATCAACCGCGACATTCTCAGATTGTTCAACCAGCATCGCCGATGAGCCTTCCATATCTACTGTCCCGCATCCGTCTGCAGGTCCCGACGCTCTTTTATTTCCTGTCTCGGCGCCACATGGTACTGACTCATTTTTGTCGTCAAGAACTGATGTTGCATGTATATTTTCTCCCAAGCTACTCTCAGTCGATGTTGGAACGGCATTGGCCGCATCTATTATATTATCCGAGTCAATCTGCAACGTTTCATGCTCACTTTCTTCCAATGGCTCAGACTGTTGTTGATTCGGTTGCTCATTATCCATTGACTCCCTTCGCATGTCAAGTTCTTGTTCAAGTATTTTTGTCGCTGTGAAGTTCCATGGTTGAACTCCTTCAAGACTATTCAGCGTCTTCGCCATGAACCCAACCTCATTGATCATTTGCAGCTTTCCTTCATCTGTGGAAGGCATCGAGAATGCTTGTTCCGAGTTTGCCACAGCCTTGAACAACGATGGCACCTTGTGATCCAAGTAGGCGAATATTCGGGAGAAGACGTCACGCAAAAGCTCGGGTGGCAGCATCAATAGTAATACCTGGTGCATTTTTTTGGTGTTGATCACAACGCTGTCTAAAAATGGGCAGCAGTCCGCGGAGGTAACCAAGCCTGTGGATGAAGATGCATTGCTCGCTCTATCATCAAAATTGGTGTTCGCAATCCGCGGCACAAGCGAATGTTCAACAATTCCACCGATGATGCTCACAAGCTTGCTCAATATCTTTTCAGAATGGTCATGATAATCGACCTTGATTTTGTCCAAGTCGTACAGTAGTGCATGTTGTTTCGCTGGCAGCTGTGCCATCAGTGCAGCGCGAATATGAGGAAGAATCGCAAGGACGAGGGCAATACATTGAGTGACAATCGCCAGGTGCTTGGCGTTAATGCTCTTCAGTCTCGCTGCACTGTGGATTGCACCAGCGCCGAGCACCAGGTGAGTCGACCGGGTATTAAACAGCCGAAGTAGCTCAGCAACTTTTCCAACGACATTCGTCGCCAGAGTTTGGAAGTGTGCTGCACAAGCCACATCATCCATCACCATCTCAAGAAGCAAAAGGGAAGACCATACAACTTTGTAACGAACTCCTTCCACCTCAGCGTCAGCCATTTTCTCACGGCCGCTTCCAGCAGATGGGCCTGGGCTGGCAATTGGTTCTGATCCAGTTATCGCCTTTCTAGACAAGAACGCTGCTCGCCCTGAACATAAGCGTGTTAAAGCTATTTGTCGTTCAGCGGATACCTGGGGACGAAAGGATACAAGAATTGCATCAGTGATATTGATCATTGGAGAGAAATATAATTCATAATTCAAATACTCACGTTGCATTGAATCCATCGCTCACTATCCAATGCCGCGACCAACGCCGACATGTTGGCCTCGTGCTTCCGCTCTACAAAACTCTTCGCTTGGGCCATAAGAGTACTGCGCAATCCATACGCCTTTCTTCCGGAAAACTTTTCCAGCTGGTGAGTAAAGGCAAGGCTTGTATCCCATAATTGGCGCATTCCGTCGAAGGAAACAATTGAATGCGCCTCTCGCCGTAGACGAAGTAGCTCTGACACCGACTTTTCGGTCAAATCAGCCGCGGCGGCAAGTGCTGCGGCTGTGGCGGAAGGAGTATGCTGTTGCACTGATCTTTCGCCAGGAGAGCTTGGATCAGTTGTTGAAGATGCTCCTTCCATAGCATTGCCACTAGGCGTCGGACCAGAATTATGCACATTGTCGTCGAGTATGAAACCTTCGTCGATGCAAATCTTGTTCACAGCGAAGGCGCTCCACAGCAGTCCCAGGACTTGCTCAAACAACATATTAATACAGTCGAAGAACTGTTCCAGTGACATGCTCGCCACACCAACCATGGTCCCTTTGGCAGAAGGGGTAGTACTCGTACCATCGGCGACATTGCCAGAATTCTTTGTAGCGTCGGCAACACACTCCGTCACAATCGCCTTGATTGTAACACTTATCAATTCGCATAACTTCTTTTGATATGCTACTCCAGCATCCGATAGCTTTCCGCATACACGAAGTGAATGGACGACACTTCGAATTTTCGAACGACGTTCCACGGTGAGTGAAAGTAGAGGTTGCGCTCGGTAGTCGACATTGCCATCTATACCCCACGATAGGAAGGATTCCACCAATTCATTCGTTAGATTCTGAACGACTAGCTTCTCGTACTCGTTGAGCTGCTCCCCCACCTTGGACAATGCCTTGAGTTTGCCCAATGAAAACTGGCGCGGTTGTGCTTTACGATGCTGCTGCGATGACGACGTTGTTGAAGACTCCCCACCATCACTATCATTTGACCCAGCACCATCTTCTGCATCGGTCATGTTATTATTCGATTCAGACTCGGGAAGATTCCCAGCCAGCAACGATCGAGCCAGCCGTATAGCCTCTACCGCTCCCAAATGATCACCCACACTCATTAGACTTGCAATACTCGCCTTACAATTAACGACATCCTCCACCGCCTCCAAAACTAATGATATCCTACGCAAATCTTTTCGGGTATCATCCATCACTGGGACAATCTCTACATTCGACACGCATCGATCACGTATGGAGTGCAATTCATCACGTAATTCCCGCACCTCGTCGACAGTACCAGTGACTAATTGTTGCAATTCCGAAAATCGATTGGTCTCACGAAAGAATCGTTCAGATTTGGAACGGACTTGGTCGAGCAATACTAGTTCGACGGCGTCCAAGTGGGATGTGAAGGTTTCGGGTTTGCGCAATGTGATGACATTCCCATCCACCACGGGTGCGGGAGGAGGAGGGGCAGGAGATACGTCCGACAACAAGGTCGCTTTGGCATCTTTCCTGGAACCAGTAGATGTGGTGGCACTTTCGGCAATAGGTGCGGCCATCGATGGTGACGCCAACGACGACGCCATCAAATTATCCCCATTCTTCCCTACTACGCCCCTACTACTACTACTACTACTAGGAACGACTACNCTACTACTACTACTAGGAACGACTACGACACTCCCATTCTTCTCAGCATCCAATGCCGCCACCCGTTCCGCCTCCTTCACCTTTCGATCTGCCAATGCGTGCAACTCTGCCTCCTTTTCACGTATGCGTGCCACCTCTTCGTCACTAATGACCAGTAGATCCTCAAAGCAGATTGGATCAGTGAGATCAAAGTAGGGCGAGAAGAACATTTCGGGTACGGTGTGCAAGACAGAGTCCATCATACTATTGCTGGTAGTTGCCACTATCGTTGCTGTTGTCGGGATGGCAATGCCACTGGAAGTGTCCGGCGGTAGTTGGGAATCATCATGCAATCCATCCTTCAGATTCTCCATTTCCAACTTCCTCTGCTTCTCCACCTCCTCCATTCTCATATTTCGTCCCATTCTCATGGCCATAAATCCACCTCCCCGATCTTCAAATCTCATCCCCAACATACCCGATTGCTTTAGATAATTTTCAACAGTGGATAAATCCAAATTGGACAATTCCACCGGCATTGTTTCCAATTGCGATGTTGGGATATCATCTGGTCCAAATTCTGGTTCATACTCTAATAATGCTAACATGGAAGAGGAGTTGGGATGATGGAATATACCACCACCACCACTGCCATTGTGATCAATGCCATCCTCATTGTCAGCACCACCCATGCCTCCACCAAGCACACTGCTCATGACACTTCCAGTACCCGACGCTGCCCCACCACCCGGTCCATCAATCCCAGCAACGGTACCCAAATATTTTCGTGAATAATGATCAAACCACGATGTGAATTCATCGACGCTATTAGCCATTGATGACAAGGTAGCATTGGCAGCAATGGAAGAAGCATTGGCATATCCTGCCAAATCGGTGAGACCTGCTGCATGCAATATCGAAGCTGCCATTGAATTATCACCACCGTGGTATTGATCGCCATCACTACTAACATGATCAAGGGAGATGGGTGTTCCATGACTGGATAATCGTAATCCATGATGATGATTATGACGAGAGGCACGAAGATAATGATGACTGGACGACGAGGCAGAGGAGGATGCAGTGTCATGTGGGTAGGTGTAATAATGACCAGAGGTTGGATTGGTCACTACGCCCAAGAGATTGAACCAGTCCATTTGATTGTATTCGTTTTGCGCTTTAGATTTGGAAGATTGTTGTTGCTTTTGTTGTTGTTTATGCAATGAAGTTGCAGTAGTTGCTGGTGTTGACCCAATAAAATCAGGTGGTTTAATTTCGCCCGTTGGAGATCGAAGTTGCTGTTGTTGCTTTGACGATGTGGAATTTGCATTCCGCTTCCGTTCCTCCGCTCGACGCTTTGCCATGGCGAGCATGTCACTTCTGCTTATCGATTTAGAGCTCGTCTTTCCATCTGCCGGTACTGCTGTAGCTGCTGCTGCCGCCCCCTCCCCCGCCGGGCTGAGATTGCTGGATATGCTGCTGGCTGTACCTTCAGCAGCAATTGAGGTAGCGGTTGAATCAGCCACATCAGCTGCATCATCATGGCCACCGCCTCCTTCCGTCACATCATCATTGTCGGTGTCCAAGAGCGCTCCTTTGGATGACGAGACGGCAAGTAGAACTGAAGCAGCCTCCTCCAGTGCCTTCGCGCGGGCATTCATTGTATTTTGATATTATTTGTATTTGAATGTATTGACAATCTATCCCACTACCACTGAGTAATTATTTATTCAGACTCATTCCATTGGAACTGATTCAGTATGGTAGCTCGAGAGTGACAGAGGTACCTAGAGACGCTGTTGAGAGTGGTAGTAGTAGTTGCCGTCGGCACCGTCATGGTCAATGTCTCAATGCGTTGGGTGTTGGTGTTGGGTGGCGCAATGATAATATATCTACTGGCGAAAATGGAGGGTAGAAGGTAGAAGGCTTGGAACTTCCACGTGGCTAGGATCTAGTTTTAACTTTACAGTTTTATATTCATCTCTATCATCAACTCTAGGAGGTACTTACAGTGCAGAATGCAGTGTGTTACATCGGGAAAATGGCCATTCGAGTCTGGCCTGCCGACTGACAATATCACAGTGACATGGACGCAACGCCGATCAAGAGAAACCACCGCCACCACTACGACGCGCCATATGGGCGTTTCGTCCTCTCATAATCGAGTCCGACAATGATTCAGGAAGCAAATCTACGCGGGTGATAATGCCTACTACCTGATTGGTGTGGTTGACAACACAGAGGAAACGAAGGCCAAGTGTGCGGAACAATCGGTAGGTTCGCTTTGATGTGGAACGAGTGCAGTATTTAGATGAGCAATAGATACACCAAACAAATAATTACACGACTACATCGACAGACGTACCTGAATCGAAGCTGTTTCATTGATGGTGTAAGGTGCAGTATTTGCATAGGGCCTCAGATCGAGCCAGCAATTCCTATCGCCAGGTCGCAGCTGAACGTCATCGATTTTGGGGTAGCGAGGATACACCCGCTCGATTGTGTCCCACTGCACTAATGGAGAAAGACGCTTTGGACCCAACAGTTCTGCATAATCAACGCCACCATCCGTGGTTGAGTGGTGTTGTCCATTGTTGACATCATGGGGTTGACCAAATGCCCGGCGTTGGAGGAGGGTACAGAGTATGGAACGACTGGCGGTTCCATAGAGAGTACCCGAGGAGGCAGTATCAACAATTGGGAAATTGCCATGGCCAACACTCTTCAACAAGTCATAGACGATACCGACACGCTCCACAGGACGTAGGCATTTTACCTCGGTGGACATGACCTGCCCAGCGACGATCTCATGACGCTCAGCAATGGTGGGCACCTCTGGCTCCAAGAAAGGAATGTGCTTCAGATGTATGTTGATATCGTAAATTCCCTCATTGAAGGCATTGCCAGTAAATCTTGCCGCCATGAGTGTCATCATTAGCGGTAGAACATACTGCATATTTCCCGTGGCCTCGAGAAGTATAACAGTGAGAGAAATTGTCATTCGAGCCATCCCTCCAAGTACAGCAGCGGATCCCATGAGCGCGTACGTGCCCGAATCGGCAAATGTTCCCGAGGTGTGATCTAACTTGTGCAACAAATGCCCAAACAGTCGACCGAATGCTGCCCCCGCCAAGAGAGATGGAACGAACAGTCCAGCTGGAACGGCAATTCCATACACAATGCAGGCTAGAGTAGTGTATGGGATGAAGAATAGGAACAGCGCGGCACTGGAGAAGGTAGATGAATCCGTTTGGCCCGTCTCTCGAAAATGAAATAACTGCCGAATGGCAACGTCGGCTTCGCAGAGGTAGAGGGAAGCAACTTGATAATTTGCAGCAAACAAAATTGAATGGTTAGGAAACAATCCGATTGAGATGCACAATGAAACGCCAAACGACAAAGTCTATGAACGAACCTTCATTATATTCTTTCCCAGGAACGCAATTGAATGGTACCAAGTTGGCCACTAGCTCCTTCTCTTGATTGGTCCAATCTTGCATATCAGTAGGTAACTCCGTACACCTACCCCAAAGGAGAGGCATGACGAATGACACTGTGGTCACAAGCATACTGATAGCCAACACCTCCAACACCCTCCGCTTCTTGGAATGGTTGATATGCTTCATTCTCCATATTGTCAAGTGCTCACTTCCTGCATTGAAGCACGCACCGATCAATCCACCGAGGCATCCAATCAGTATGAACAGGAGCAATTCCCAAACGGAGAAGTTGGAACTACCCCCACCGATGGACGTGAACTCTCCAAGCGAGAACAACTTCTCCACATTGGCCTGACCCCATTTACTATCTTGATTGCGCACGACAAATAGTGTGCCGAGGGTGATCATGGCACAGAAGAAGGCACGCCAGGTAAGATTCGTAGACCAGTACGATGCACCTTCTTCTAAGGAGAGGAGGACTCCACCAATGGGAGCACCGAAAGCGGAGGCGATACCGGCAGCGGCACCACAGGCAACAAAATCTGCAAAAGTGCGGGATAAACAAACGGTGGAGAGGAGCAACAACAGTGAGAGGATATTATATAAAACGGATGAGAATGCATGCGCAGCACCCCCCTCCTTCCCATCGCACCGTTCAATTTGCAAACAACCTGTGCGCATAACATCAATAATAGGCAATAAATAATCATCGACAACTTCCAATTCTACTCACCCCGCTTCTCACGATCATTCCTAAAATCCGAAAATTTCGAAAAGGACGTATCCACTCCCCAGAACTTCGTCCGTCCCTGACTAATCACCGCCGCCACCACACCACCAGAATGTACCATCGGACCTTCCTTCCCCACAGGCAAACCAGCCGCGACACTAAACGTCACACCCATAACACGACAGACCAATGTCTTGAACTCGACAATCCGCGGCACATCAATTCCATTCAAATAGCATTTGATATCAGGTATGCCCGACCCACCACTGACAGGTTCAATGTAAACAAAGAGTGCAGCACATAGAACAAACAGTGTCTGGTAGAATAGGAAGGTAAGATAGGGTGATTTGCCAAAATTGAACCAATGTTTTGCCAAATGGTCATTGACATCGTCCATGGCGGTAGTACCACCGGAGGAGTACTCCTCCGAATCGGGAATGCCATCTTGATCAACATCCAAGTACCCATCGGCAGTGTAATATCCAGCATCATTGTTATTGGCAGAAGCACTACTCGCGGAACTGGACGATGGTGAAATTTCGGACGAAAGTCGATGATACTCCATCAAATCATAGACATGATCATACTTGGCCACCATGAGCATCTTGGTAGCCATATTACAAGTGACAGCAATAATGGCCTGGGTGACACCCACGACGAGTGTTAACATCCATCGTTTCAATGCACGTAATTTCCCAGTCGTCCACCATTGGCCACGGTTGGCAAAATGTTGTTGCGCGACGTAGGCTCGCCATACCTCGGATTCGTCTGGTTCGTAATTGTGAGATTGGTATTTAGAACCACCACCAGTAGTTGCAGTGCGTCGTTGTCGTAAGCCAGTGCTTTCATTATTATTATCATGGTGGAGGGAGGAGCTGCTGCATTCGCTTTCGGCCATGTAACTACTACCGCTACTGCCACCACCGCCATAGCCATCACCACGCACAGTGGTGACCAATTCAGAAGCACCGGAATTGTAGTATTCTCGTGCTTCGGAATTCAAATCTTCATCATCATCATCATCATCGTCGTCGTCGAAGTTGTCATCATCATCATCGTCGTGGTAGTTGTCGTAGTGATAGTCGTCGTCATGATCAGGATGATGATGATGATGATGGCCATGATGATTTCGAACAATGCCATCGCCGCCTTGGCTAGCCGAAACAGAATGACTGCCACTCCCCCCACCTTGCAATCGTCGGAAGAAATCACCAGAGAAGGTGTCATCGTCGTCATCGTCCGGGTGATGATGGAGGTGCTGCTGCTGCTGATGATTATGCTGGGCGAGTCCTCCTCCGCGGCCGTCATTGTTGCTGCCGTTGTTATTGTTGCCGTTGCCGCCACCAGTGCCATTGACGTAGGGATCGTATCGCGGCGGTGCGCCTCCAGCATTGCCACCGCCGCCGGTGGAGGTATGGACTTGATTCATTTGCATGGTTGAGCTGCTTACTGATTCGAATGTCGATGGATCGATAAGAGGGCCGGTCGTTGCCTACGGATGATTGCTGCCGCCGGTTGCCGGACGCCGGGGACTTGGATTGGCTTGACTTTTGAGTTTGACGATGACGGCGAAAACAATGGCGAGCGAGCGGCTCGCTACAATTCGAATCGATCCAAAATCTTGCGAATCGATCCGAAATCTTAACATCTCTACCAAATTCATAAGATCTGTAACAAAAATACGAGCCATACCAAAATCGCCTACCGAAGTAGGAGTATCTACCTACTCCTACGAAGATCTTCGCCTTTTGAATATTTGGCGAAATTATGAATATTATTCCATCGCCAAGATTTCATTCATGGGCGGACCTTTGCTTTTCTCGCGATGACGATGACGACGTCGTCGCTTCCACTTCCTCCCACCGCAAGATATCTAGATACGATACCTACCACCACCACCGTCGCTGACGCTCCTCCTATTACTACCCTACTATCACCGCCGAAGGAGTACAGATATGCCGCTTTGGAACAGCAACCCCAACTCTGGCGATCGCTACGCTCCGCCACCACCCAAAGACAACGATGACGACGACAACGACGAATCTGATTCTGACTTGCACTCCCTCCTTGCACCTTACACCCCCTTCCTGCAAACACTCACCCTCTCCTCCTTTTTCGGCTACTGCTCTGCAATCACTGCCAAACGAATTGGAAAAAGTCTTGCCTTTACTATTGGATTGGGATTTATAGTATGTCAAGGGTTGGTCTACAAGGGATTTGTGACGGTGGATTGGAAAGAGGTGGAGAAGAGTGTGGCGCAAGTTGTGGATACGGTGAGTTCAATTAATGAATAATACACAATGGAGGCGGGCAAAGTTGATTGGTTGGAAAGACGCATCGATGCAATAATAGTGGCATATTTGGGGTGCATGATGTGTGGTTGCTGCCGATGATTTCGACGCACTTTATTCTTGACGGTCGACGATGATGTTGACTGTCATTAAGCGGTGGAGCGTGAAAGTTTCATTGCACAACATACATCACCGAATCAACATTCTGTTCTATTCGTTTACACCTACTCTCTTTTTCTCACTCGTTGATGTCCACTGCTTTCAAATACATGTTCTATGCGATAACATGCAATCACATCACCCTAATGCTGAACAATCATGGTACATTCAATTCATTTCATCACCCACACGATCATGCAATTGATTTCTTAGGACAATGATGGAGAAATAACAAAACAAGTGAGTAGGAAGCGCACACCATCATCATCTGGACACCTACACTACGTCATGTAAATCGCATTTGTTTATAGCGTCACGTTGACTCTTCTACTTTCACTTTCATCGTCTCAACCATGACCCCACATCGTCATCACAGGACCTTCAACGGTATTGGAAGAAGGCCAAATCAATTTTAATGAACAAGATACCAGACGCAAGTGGTTTTGGATTGGGCTTTATGTTTGGACTTCGAAGTTAGAGAAGAAGAATGTTGGGATTGTAAAAAAGTGTATTTGTCACGTAATGGCATCGGCAATGGCGACAGTGTAATCGAGACTTCGAGGCTGCAGAGATGGGATAGATAGGTGAGACCCACTCAATCGAATCAACCTTGTTATCAAAGTGTTTAAACTAGCAATACATGTTGGGTGTCTAATATCGAATTTCATAATACAGTGCTGCGAAACATATGATCTAGAGGCAAGCATAAATCAGAACAGGAAGGAATAGGAAATACAACTGAAATGCCTGTAGGTAGGCTCCGGAAGATGGAGCTTCCGCTGCTGAAGCCACAACTGTGTCTATTTGATCTAGAGTTGGAGTGGTAGGCGATGGTTTCAGAGTAGTATCTATGGACAGTGACATGGGCGTCGGGCGGGGTGTAGTTTGGACATAGGAAGGGCTATTGGAGGGCTATGTATCGAAAGAGAAAGCAAAGGACAATGAATATATTAGTCTATAAAAAGGATTCCGTCGGGATTCGATCGAACTAGTCCATTCCTCACCTGATTGGAGGGTGACGACGATACCATAATTGTTGGATCGCTCGATGGGCTTGTGGAAATCTGTAGGACGATAAGCAGAATAAAGATTAGTTAACAACGAAAGACGGATGTGGTGGTGCCACGTATGCACGGAAAGCATTTCTCACCTGATAAGAGGGCAAAGCTGATGGACTACTACTATGAGTTGGCGTAGGCAACGATGATGGTAGATGCGTTGGCTGAACATAGGAGTATGGATGAACGGTTGAGAAATCGATGGAATGCAATGCAGAGTAACGTCATTGAGCATTGAGTAATGCATTCAACTATATTGTAAACTCACTTCGACTGTCGGCGCTTTCGTTGGGACTGATTCCAGTGCATCTGCAAAGCCGCAGAATAGACAGGAAGGTACCTGCAGAACAAGCAGATCGACAACAGTATATTAGCGCGACGAGAAGTTAGATCGTGCAATCTATGGACACTATAGAGCAGAACAAGGGCCGATACTTGCCTGAGCAGACGGGGCCGACGACGAACTTGCGATAGGGCTTTGCGTAGGCGACTCCGAAACAGCTACTACCCTATCGACGTCAAAAAATACACTCTTTACCGGGCCTAATGAACCATCACTGTCAATAGCTTGCGCAAACAACATGTGCCGACCCGATCCAACACTACTTGGCAGATTTGACTCAAGCATAAACGAAGTCTGGAAGCCCGAGATCTCTCCAGAGGTCATTTCAAAGGTTACATCGCCGTCTGCGTAATCGTCTGGGTGCACATCTACGTACAGTTGGACTTTCGTGACATCTTGATCTCCAGTAGAATGTAGTCCATTCACCATCTGACTATCACTCGCCACAGCAATCAGTGTCATCACATCATCACTGTCTATTTCAATATTGAGATCAATGATATCCGGTCCCTTGACAAGAGAAAATGGTTTCTTTGCCAACTTGGCAGCGTAAATCAATGCATCTCGATTCGTCGGCAAAATGGTTCCCTCAAATAGATCACAGTCCTCATAATGAGCCTTCCCAAGCTCAAGACCAAAGGATGCCACTCCTAGTACTCCATACGCGTAGTCGGAGGAATCACCAGCGGCGGGGTAGAGAAAGTCTGGTGAGCCAGGAGCCTGTTCCACGATAATGATGGAGAATGAAGTCAAGTGGTCAGCGATGCAGAATCAAGTGCACGAAGCAACGAGAATGAAACATTTTCGTATTCTCCTTACCCATAACTTGTAGTCATTAAAAGAAGCAATTTTCCGCCCCAAGGCTTGCAATGCATCGTCATCTGGGCTCATCAAATCTTCATGTCCCCATGGATAATCTTCGATACGAGTGATAAGACAAAGAAATGAGATTCAATAACGGTTCGTCACAGAGTGCAAACACATGATGTATCACGTGTACCAACATGACTCACAAACGTAGCCACCTTCCGCATGGATATCCACATACATGCCCATGATATCATCACCAAGTGGAACATCCTTTTCGGACTCTGGATCATTCTTTCGTTGACTTTCGGGGAACAATGCTCGTGCATAGTTTACGATCTAATGAATGAGATATGAAAGATGTGATGAGAGTTGAGATATCAGCAGCAACGTGAGAACATGTTCCTATCTCATGCGATCTTTCAGAAGAAACGACACCCAACATGACATTGAAATGCACTCTATCTCTCTCACTTACCGCCTGTGTTTCTGGTTCACTCTCGGGTCCCAATCCATGATAGTCATCCATACACGGATCATCACTCGAGCCATTCAAATCACCCCAAACGAAATCAAAGTTCCGATTAATATCCACTCCATACAACCCATACGAGCAACTACTTTCTTGGTCATCACCATTCTTCCGCCATTCTAAATATTGATAATTCTCGGCAATGTACCGTCCATCGGGATTGACATAAAATATGATATGTATTTCAGTATGATGTAGTAGCCAGGTAATGTCGGAATCAGTGCCATAGGATTCGAGGATGTGTTCGGCCAATCGCATAGTTAGTTCGGGAGGTGCAATTTCTCTAGCATGCATTCCCGATGTAATTAGTAATCTTCCCTTGCTGTCGGTTGTCGACAAGTACTGATTTGAACTGCTGCTATCGTCATCGCCAGAGAAGGTTATGTTCATTGCATAGATATCATATCCCTCTGTAGGCACATCCAAATCAGTATTGGCATTTGATCCACCGCCCGAATATTTCATATAACTGTCGCCAATGTCGGTAATCGATGCCAAGTGTGGATAGGCGTCGGCAAGATCGAACATGGATTGCATCATTCCGTCCATGTTGCGGAAACAGGAAAATCCATCGATGGTGGAGTAGGAAGACGAAGATGACGATGATTGTTGTTGTGCTCTGACAGGAGTGGTGAGTTGAGAAGTAGTGATCATGACTGCCAATAACGTTGTGACGAGTAGGCATGGATGATGACGACGACGACGAGCATGACGTTCATGACGGTGAGATGAGTGCAAAGGTTTTGACTTAATGACGCCTATCCTATCAGACCAAGATGCCGCCGACGCCATGGTCATGTTGATGTTGTGATGATACGATACTGTCGAATTTATGAACTACTTTGGGATTGGCATTTGATGGTAGAATGTGAATTAATTGTTGGAGATCGTGTTATTGTTCCTGTGGTAATCTGGGACCACATCGTCAATACGCTGTGTGATGTGTGTCGTCGGAGGTCGGAGTTGAACCAGCAAAAATCGCTTTATGTCGCTTCTCCAATCTGGCGGGAAACTGCATGCGGCGAAAATGGCGGGAAAAATAGTGTACCGAATACCGTGCGAAGCGAAGTCAACAATCATGCCACTGACCATGGATGGCAAGACAACAATAATATCGAGCCAGTATGAGTCTCATCATCGTCACCTTCGACTTTATTTCATAGATCAGGTGAAGATTCATAATCACGGTCGATTGTCTTATCTCGCCACCTGGAGCGAGCGAGAGAGCGGTGATCGAGTATGTGTTCTCCCTTCAACCTTCAATTGCAGCACAACATCCATTGGTCCTATTCACGTTGGAGGAGGGTCGAATACAAAACATAAAACAAGTTCCTAGGTAGACAAGTTCTTCTAAACACAGACGACGCGATTGTTCAGTTCCGATGTTACACCCGATATTGCTCGGCACGACACACACCAAAGGCATTCATGATTGTTCATATAATCTCAGCTGTATAGTCTTCTTTTACAATTCGAGCTGCCTCAAAAATGATTATTCAACTTCAATACTCAACACACATATCGTCGTATTGTTATGTGATTTGAGATAAATACCCATCATTTCAATTGTGCAGCTCCCCCGCTTGATTTCTACAACACACAATACAGTCTCTTCTTCTTCCAACCCGAAAGCAGTAGATGGGCGGCCAATTATTGTGTCTTCACATCATCGACTCCTACACATCTTGCTTCATCGCATGCATTTTATCTCTTTACAATATTGAACACCATTCACATTCCCCCGGCGTAGTGGAATTGAAAGTGTGACATCCCGCACATCGCCAAGTTGTGGCACCACCCGGAAGATCGTAGTGCTGCGAAATAACAATAACAATATCAGAAAAAATGTATTAGAGAGTGTAAGTGGATGAGTTTTGCGAACAATAGATCCGCAGTTGAAGATACAGCTGAATCTCCGCGTCCAGCCTCCCCAAACATTAAGCGCACGCCTTTTCTCTCTTACCGCACGACACTTGGAACAATAAAATCGTGCATGGCCCGGAGGAATGGGTGGCTCGTTGCCCTGGCCTACACCAGCGCCAGCGCCGGTGGGCTTCTCCTCGACGGCGACGGCGGTAACGAAATCGGCGTCAGTGTCTGGTTCGGCAGTGACGACAATGTCCGCAGTGTTATCTTCTTTGGTGACGGTCATGGTTTGCAAAATAATATGGTGTGGTGTG
>JALLBK010001200.1:0-16273 GCA_036940085.1 Discostella pseudostelligera
AGTAAAATCAATCGATTCATTTTTTATCTAATCAGTGTTCAATAAAAGCTCTCTAGGGCATCCGCACATACATCTCTACAAACAAGGTACCCCGAATTCAACTATCCTCAGCTGTTGCCTCTTCAGCAGGTTCAATAAGGAACTGCATTGACTTCTCCAACCGATGCAACTCATTGACATCTCCAATGAGCTCACGCGCGGGAACACCATGCACGGCCGAGGCAAGGAGAAGTGTCGAGCGTTCCAATTTCTCAATGGGATTGACATTGTCGCAAACAACGGTACTCATTACGTCCTTATCAAAGCAGTGAGTAACAGCCACTACCACATGTAGATCTGAATAGGCAATGGGGAGTGATCCACTTCGACTTAGTGCATCCAGGAGGTCGAATGCTTTGTTCTTCTCGGCCTTGATATCATCCGAACTTAGTTTCTGAGTAGTTCGGATCGACAACAGATTCTCTCGCCTGTTTCGTACCCAATTTTGCCCCGTCTTCATTGTAGTCGATCGCAAAGCGTTGCCTTCTCCATTCAACTCGATCGAGGCATCCAAAATTTTTGGTGTGAGGGTAAAGTCTACACCTTGCTGGTTGGATGCTGGGGTAGTTGGGTGTGTCTGCTTGAATGTTTTGTTGCTGGCCGTCTCATTCATCGTTGCCCCGGGATCCATCAAAAGAGAGTCATCCTCAAATTCAAGCTGGTTCATAAGATCGTCTATCTCGTCTACATTTGAATATGATTTCGACGCCGTGACCCCGGGGCTCATAATAGGACAGCACACAAATTCATCATCATAACCATCGTTAGCTCGGGCGTCCGCCGACATGTTTCCGTAGAATGATGTTTTATAGAGAAACGTTGGAGCAGCGCCGAACAATTGTGGTTCAGGCATCTTCATCATCTTCCTCCTCTGCTGGATTGCGGGTGCATCCATTCCTCTCATGCCTGTACCAACTGCCGATTGGACAGCCTTCTCCACTGCCATTTCTGTCTTGGCCTGTTCCGACTTCAGCTGCTTTTCCTTTTCTGAATTGATCACATCCATAACGCCCTTGACATTGTCCTTTACATTAGATAGCATATCCTGCAATGCAACAGTATTTCCGTGAAGGCCATTGTACGATAACAAGTCACTTGGAATCTGGTACTCTACGAACAATTCCATGAGATCTTGCGTAAGCTTCATCTCCTTGTCCAATGCATCGGCGGGTAAACCCAGTAATGCCTCTAGCTGAGGCTTGATTTGANGTAAGCTTCATCTCCTTGTCCAATGCATCGGCGGGTAAACCCAGTAATGCCTCTAGCTGAGGCTTGATTTGAATAATACAAACACCGAATACAGAAGATGCAAGCTGCATACTTCGGTAGGCCCTGGCAAAACGTTGTTGTTCTGGGCTGAGAGATTTCACTGCGTCTTTGAACTCTTTGGCGGTTGGCAACTCTTCCAGCAGCAACGGTATCAACACTTCGTCCTGCGAAATGATGTGATTGTATCGATGTGAGTATTCCAAGTGCAAAAAGTTAATGCATGCAACACATCTATCACAGACCTTGTTTAGAACAATGATGGCATCTTTGGGCTCTAGCGTCGACGCATCGGCCATGTTTCCAACAATCATGATAAATGAAGAGAATTGCCTCGCTCTTGCGACAAGCTGATGGGACTTGGAACTCGATTCAAACCTGTGATTCATGTAACCATGAAGGTACTGATTACCAGTAAGTTCCAGAATCGTCGAAGCTGTCAGTGGAATCTTTAGGCTTGACTTCGGGTTGACTTCACGTGAGTGGGTATGGATGCATTCGATTTCCCCGTTTGTTACGCAGGTAGCTTCGTCCTTAGTTTCAATGGNCACGTGAGTGGGTATGGATGCATTCGATTTCCCCGTTTGTTACGCAGGTAGCTTCGTCCTTAGTTTCAATGGTAAGTAGCCCGACTACGCGAAATTGATGATGTTACCAAACGACTGTTAGTCTAATAGATGGGCGCAAAGATGCAGAACGATTGTAGAACCGATACTTACCCGGATAGTGCTCGGGACGACGAATAGCGTGGGAAAATGGCCGCGGACTCGGAGACAACAGCCTCGCGTTATGATACTTGACAAATGTATCTACATCCTTCGAAGTGAGACGCTTCCCAATCGCAGCAATCAGCTGCGATTCCATCATTGACTCGATATAATCCATAGTGTCCCTATACTGAATCGATAGATCGATCAAATGGTCGCATAATAAAGATAGGGTTGCCTCGGAAGATGTGAGAATGAGGGGTTTGCTTGCTCCAGGCCACGTTGTTTTTACACCGTCATATGCTCGCGCGAGAGTTTGGGCATGTTCATCAAGTAGTTTTGAAGTATCCTGCGCAGAAAGCAGCCCGTTCTGCACAGCAGTATTATTGTTAATGCTATCCACGCCATGTTCATGCGGCTCATGTTCTTCCATCAGTGGTAGGATGGGATTAAATAAGGCGTACTGACTCTTCACGTCCATTAACTGTCCTACCGNGTTCTTCCATCAGTGGTAGGATGGGATTAAATAAGGCGTACTGACTCTTCACGTCCATTAACTGTCCTACCGAAGTAGTCGATGGGGTTGGTTTGGCAGGGTTGTTCCTCTGCATGATTGTCCTTAGTGTACCGCGGAGAAAAGTCGTCCGTAAGAATTCACACCATTGCCGAAGCCGCGTCGCGAATTCCTCAGCCTCTTGAACGGCATCGTTTCGGCGCGGTGTTTTCGTTTTCACATCGTCAGTATCAATATTAAATTGGGAGTTGAGCGATTTGATCTGCTTGTCGGATGTGTGCTGGGAAATTTGCTTCATAAGCCAGCTGAGAGACAGCTCAATTGGGGGCGCTACAGTGTTCTCCAGATCGTGTCTCTTCGATTGAGTGATCAATCCGGTTTTGCAAACGCGAGACATGATGACTTTCTTATTCTCGACGGCAGTACCAGAATAGATAGAAATTTTCCAATCAATGGTTGATTCCCAATGGAATTCAGTGATTCGATTGACAATCTTGGTGTGTTGACGGTGTGTGCGTGTGATCATCGGACGCAAAATCGATAGAACAACATTCTTAGTACAATGTAGTGAGAGATATTGCATATGATTTAGGTGCACATTTGATTGCTTACTTACCGACTTGGCCCCTGACTTAGCTTTTGTTTTCGTAGATGTGGAATCACCCTCGTTCGTCTTCTCAGTTTCGCTCCATGTACATTCCGCCAATGGTACTTCCACCTCCTTCTCCTTCAAAAACTTGTGCGACGCAGATGCTTCAAATCGAAGTGTAACAGGCTTCGTCTTATCGATTGATGTTAGGATGTCCATATCAAGACCCAACTTCTCGAAGCAATTGATGTAGGCAATAATGGCGGTATTCGTAACCGAGTTGACGAGACCATACTTCGCACCATAATCATGATCGACATCGGCGGCGAGCTGCGGTTTGCGCTCCAGCTCGAGCGCACGCTCCACAAACTGGAGTGCATCTTCAACTTTGCGTTGGAAGGAGAGTAGCTCGAAGGAGGTTGATAAAGACATGATATCCTGAATGAAGAACTCGAGGCGACTGCAAAACAATGAAGAGATGTTATTAGCAATCATGGGTGAAGCACCAATCAACAATTAAAAAGCGTCTGCGACATGATAATGGGTTGCAACAATTCAGATGTATTAATTCATGGCGATTTAGATACGATGTATACACAACAACCACAACATTAGGATGCTGGACTCTCACATTCGCCACACTCCATCTCCACATCCAAGAGGAAGAACTATGGCGATTGTTATCTCCTTCCCTCGCTCTCTTTTGATTGATCCCCACAAAAATATACTTGCTTGTAACCACAGGCTTGTTCAAATCAACAATCTTTATCGCTCAATCTTGGTGACACGAGTTTCTATATTGGAACGAAGTCGCAGCAAGAGATAGCGGTTACGAAGATGATGAGCATCATGATGAAGGTGATTGAAGGTTATGCAACGGAGAAGAATGATGAGGTGAGGTCAAGATAAAATAATTTGACAACACAACACGAGGGAGAATGACAATGCAGTATCAAACGTTGTTGTCAATCAATTCACAAACACAAAACCACACACACACATGCTCAAATATAACATATCTCACCCTCCATTCCTCGATCCCTCAAATAATACAATTTAGCACGCTTCACCCTCCTTCCCTTCTTTTTCCCTCGATTCACAAACCCCGCCTCCANCCTCCAACACCTTGAGCGACTTCACCGTTGGACTGTGCAATTTAATCTTCCGTTCAACATGCTCTCCGTACAGCACATCCTTTAAATAAATGGATGCATCCAATCCTTTATTTTCACGACCTAATACTACTCCTCGGACTACATCCAATCGCTTGTTATTGGGATTGTCTACACCGCCATCTTCCAATATTTCAAGTTCAACTGCATCACCCACACGGAATGGCACCTCCCACACTTGTGGTTTCGATGCGATACTCTTTTCAATACATTCACGTGTTAATTCTGCAAATAGCTTCGAGGCACGTTTGCGTGGATTGCGAAATTTAGGACGACTATTCATAAAGTCCTCATCGGGTCGAAAGTGCACAAATGGCATGTCGGCGGGAGAAACTCCAGTAGCGTAGCGGTATTTGGAAGGGTAGAGTTTGTATCCGTTGGGTGTGGTGGCGACATCGCGTGGATTGGGAGAACTGTCATCGACGGGTAGACCGGAGTAGGTGGGAAATGGCAGGGTCAGAGAGGAGGAGACCTCGGCATTATTTATGTTGTTGGTGCGTCCCCCACCACCACCACCGCGACGAGAGCGCGGGATGATGGGGTCGACGAGCAGACGTTTCGCCTCGGCGATGCGTTCAGGCGGGGCATTATTGGATTTGGAAGTGATGGGCGGGATGGATGAAAATGACGAAGATATGAACGGCCGGAGGAAGAAGTTGTTGCCGACAGCGGCTGACCGACGTAGGAGACGGGCGGACATCATGGTGAGCGTCGTCTTGGGTTTTGGGTTGTTGGCAGCCGGCGAGGCGGCTAGGTACGATAGCGCGCGGCTAGCGGCAGTGTGTGGTCAGACAGACGATTCTAACTGTTGGGAGTCCTTACGAGTTGGTCTTCCACGTGGTAAGATCCTTCTCTTCCACGTGTCGTCTCCACGTCACGTTGCCTGTCCGTCGCCGTTCTTGTCGTCGCTCTTCAAGCTCGAAAGATACTTAACGAATTTTGATCCGAAGAAAGATACTTATCAATTTATAAAATGAAAATTTGAAATTGAAAAAGATAGTTAACAACTTTGCTTCTCGCGCGCGAGCCTCATCGATCGCATCGTCATCTCTCGTCATCGTCATCGGCCGCTCCAAAGCAAAAGTATTGACCATGACCATGAGAGTCTCCACCTTACTGTTCGTCGTCTTCATCGGCAGCGGCGGTATCAACAGCGCCACCGCCTTCTCTCCTGTTTCGTCTGCATCAGTCAAAGTGGCCTCGTCGTCGTTTTCATTATCAGCCTCGATAAAGCCGACGCCGACGAGGATTCAAGTTGATGCCGATGAGCGCGCCGTCGGTATTGCACCCCCTGCTGCTTCAATTTCAGTAGTCTCACGTGCACTTTGCAGTACCGCCCTCTCCTTGGCCATTGTCACCCTGCCCTTCCTTATTGGTGGATCACCACTACCCGCCAATGCCGACGAATGGGGGAAAGAAACCGAGGCACCCACCCTCTTCACCGGCGAGACCGTCATGATATGCAAAAAGCGTGGTCCACTCGGGGCATGTCTCGAAACTACATTACGCACCTCGGAAAATGACAATGATAAGGCATTATCTTACTTCAAGGATCCAGCTCCGGCACTCAAACTACGAAGACAACAAGATATCGATACGCTCAATCAAGAAAGTGAGGGGAATGAATTGATACAAAAATTACGTCGGCAGAGCTTGGACAATAAGGAGAAGAATGATTTGGCAGTGTTGCAAAAGACATTGATGAATGATCGTGGTGCGAGCTTTGGACCGTTTGATCGACAAGTGGTGATTTTGAATACGGATGGGGTGACATTTACATTGTTGCAGAATCCGCAGGCCATGAGATTGAAGGATGCGGGATATATCGATGATCAGAGGAGATTTATTATACAGCCGAGTAAGGAGGTGATTGAGGATGCATTGGTGGCAAAGGAGGGTAGTGGTGAGGGATTGGGGGGTGCGATTAAGGGATTTTTCGGTGGGGGTGGGAGTAGTGGTGGTAGTGATGGCACCACACCTGTCGTAGATGTCGGAAGCGTTGAGGTTGCTCCTTCTTCACCTGCTACTACTCCCGATGTTGAGGTTGATGGTTCCAAAAGTGAGCCGCAAGTTGTAGAAGAGTAGGCGTTGGAGGTGATGTTATTGAATCTACGATATTGTTTGCGGCGCGAATTGTGAAACTGCTTTCTTCGGTGTGAACTATTTTGCAACAAGATTGAACACAATAGCGACGAAGGCACCCTCGCCGAGCAAGCAATAAAGAAGCCCATCTAGGTAAATATTCGACATTGGCTTACATTATCGATATAGGCTTTATTACAACATGCCAGCAACCTCTGCCAAGAAGATAGCTCACGGATCAACTATTACTGAATTTCACGGTTTGCCCAATACTCACGCCACTGCGGTTTCTCTTCAGCAACACTCATCCGCTCAAATTGTTTAATTAATCCTTTTGTGGTAGATGGTGATACTGCACACTGCTCGCAATCATCTGTGTCATTTTTGTAATCAGAAACATCAGCTTTCTCCATTTCACTGAGATTCTCATACACACCAACCATTTCTGCTCTCGACGGTGCAGTCGCGATCATATTTTGTTTTAATTTCTCCTTTGTAGCCATCTCCTCCTCTTCGTCAGCATATCCAAGCCACTCTCGGCGTTGTTGTGCAGCAGTGAGCTTTTGATCAGTACTGACAACCCGGCTAGGTTCTTCCAGACTTTCTGCACGGATATTTCGCCACTTTGCATCACAATGCAACCTGCGAACGCTCACTATGCGGCTTACAAATACATCCGTTTCTGAGCCTGGAGCCACTGGCTTTGATAGTCCACGAAGAGCCACTGCGCTCTGCCGATACCTTGCCGTACATGTCAATCTTTCTTTCAAAATTGAGTAGCTCGTACTTTGGGGGAGAATCATCATGATCGACTTCAGAGTACGAAACAACATTGCTCCACTACCTTCCTGGTAGGGATCATCCTCACACTCCAACATGTGTAGATGCACATGCCGAAATAATGGTCGCTCGATCAGATCAACCAACTGGTCTATTTCAAGGAAAAACATGAGCGAGATATCCAATGGATCTATTTCCTGCAGAAATGTGGATGCTGTGACAAATGCTCCTCCCCAGAGACAAAAAGCCAGCGTTGCGACAATGTTGTGCGAGAAGGTATGGAGAAGGATCTGGAATAGCGTAGCCCGACGATTGTCGCGAACTGTGTCAGTCTTGGAACCAATGCAAAACTTCAATACTTCACGAAGATGTTCCGTTTCTGGAGCAGCAAATAAGACGATACCAAGTTGTTGGGCAAAGTTGCTCACGAAAGCCAAATCCTTGGCGAAGGACGCAAGCTCCTTTTTCACAGACTGAGTATCTACCTGAGGCGACTCTAATATCTTTTCTCGGTGTTTCATTCTAGACACGATGAAGCTGTCGAGCTCGATGGCGAACGACACGAAAACGAATTCTGCTGGTTGAAGACTAAAAGGATAACGGACCAACCATGAGTGAGGATACGAAGCATAATCGAACAACGATGTTACGATAAATAAAGGAAACAACACACACTCACGTGCACATTAATTCAATGACCTTGGATAGATCTATCAACAGTTTCTGATGCTTCGAGTGCAAGTCAATCAGCGACGCAAATACAGCTCGATCTCGTGACAAAAGTGTCCTTTGTGACGGTTCCAATATCCCAAGGGCGAAGATGGCACTCTCCTCGTCCATGGCGTTGCAACATTCTTTGTTTGGCGAAATGTCACCGATTGCAAATGACTTTGATGAGTTCAGAGAGTAGGCGTCCCCTCCGTCGGAAGAATTCGAGATCTTAGCGAGTACTTCAAAGCTCTTTACGACTGATACATGACGATGACAATCCAATGAGTAAGGGGCTGAAGGCCAGAGAATACCAACATTTAAAGGTACATGATACTCACCAATGATACCTGGTGGCTGATCAACTAGCTGGTATAGTATGCAGTCGATAAACTCACTGGCATAGTCCGCTTTCAGAGAGGTTGGCACCACAAATTCATAAAGCACTACCACCCACTGCAATGCACACAATCGGCTAAGAATCAACGCATTGTCGCGTTCTTCTACACCGTCACTAGCACGAAACCACCCTGTACTTTCGATGCCAGTTCCATCTGCTTTAACGTCCATGCGATACGGCCTCCTCTCAACAGAGGGCGGGTTCCTTGCAATTAAACCACCAGGAGAATCAAGCTCTTCCCGTAGCGCCACGATGAACCCGCCAAGGTGAGGGATAAATGCTTGTCCATCTCGACGAACGGCATCCTGTAAACAGGTGTTGGCCTGCTCCGCAAGAGAGTGTGTCGTCTGATCGGGCAAAAATGGATCATTTGCTCGAGATTGATGAGTGTCACCAATACTGAGCAAGATCCCAGGAAGGACATGTGGCAACGCATTCCGTACGGATACAGAGGCTGCCGTGAAATGAGATGTAGTTCTGCTGCCCACCATGCCACTACCACGGTCGCCCTTCAAACTAGCATTGGGCATGTCTACGTCTCCAATCAGCTCGTCTTGTGAGGGAAACGCCGACGACATGTGCGCCTGCACTATCCGAGACATCCAGTACATGGCTACCTTCCTAACAAACGGATCGGGATGTTCCATTGTTAGTACCAAACTCTGCAAGATTTTATCGAAGTCCACCCTTTGCTGTGCATCCTCAAAGTCTTCGTTAGTGACAAGCAGCTTGGGCAACACCGATTGCAAGAATTCCAATGCCAATTGACGTATCGTCGCGTTTGGATCGGCAACCATGGCGAATATCCCCTCGAGGAACAAATGCAGAAACTCCAATATCGGCGCACCCACTAGCTTCTCGCTAAACTCCCGGAGCCACGTTAGAGTGAGTTGCTTCGTTGCCTTGTTCCGCATGTACACAAAGCGTGCAAATATCGGAACGCATGCATCGGCCGAAAAGCTTCCGCTATTGATAGCCCCTACGATAACTTCCTTCAACTTCTTATCCAATAGCTCGGCGCCACTCCTTACATCAAGGTCGACATCAGCGTAAAGGCTTCTTTCAATCTCGAACAGGATGAAGAAGTGCTTCACTGCCAAAGCTGGCACCACCTTAATGACATTGAAAAGACTTTCAGTAGCATAATACCGTACACGCTGGGAATGATCCTGACAAGCATGTACAACACTTGCCAGTATTAAATCTCGACACTCCGCCGCAACATCCATGGTACTTCCCCGTGGTGCATCATTGGCCTTCTTAAGTCCAATCGCGCATGCCGCCAATGCCACCGCCCCACCCTTCCGCGCATCCTCATTCGTAGACCGAATGTAATCATCACTCAACGAGAGTAGTATTGCGCGGACACGTACGAAATCATCCTGCATGGCCAAGGTTCGTACCACCTTTTCAATTTCCATGGCCGCGAGTCGACGACGTTCGTATCGTTTGTGTGCCAGTGATACTAGCACAGCCGCCGAGATGCATTGTTGGAATGTACGGCGCATGGCATCCCTCTCATCTTCGGAATTGTAATACCGTTGGGAGGTAGTAGCGGTATTATTGTTGATGTTAGTGCGTATGGTGCTACCACTGGCATTTGGATTGGATAATATTAATGGAGGAGCGGCAAACTTGTCAGAAGTTGGATCGCCACCTCCACCGCCCTCGAAGATGTTGAATGATTCAATCTTTTGGCGCATGCTACTGAGGACATCTGGTAGTCCACCCCCACCCTTTTTTGCATTGATGCTCGCGGTGGTGGTGGTGGTAGAGGATTGCGAGGTGCTCGATGGAGTAGAGAGGACGCTCGTATTATTAGGATTGCTGATGATGGCATTTTGGGTGGTGTGAAACGATACCCTATCCTTGGTTCGCACAGTGGTTGTAGTCGTCGTGGATGTTGTTGCATTACTACTTTTTGACTGCGGTTGAGGTGGTGGCGGAGGTGGCGGTGGAGGAGGAAGTGGAGCAGTAGTGTCGACAGCAGGAGATGCAGTAGCATCACCGCCCATCGCCACAGCATCGGGATCTTCATTGAATATTTCGTCAATTACGGTATGTTCGGCCTGGGCAAAGAAATCGTCAGTATGAGTGTCATGTTCCGCTTCGTCCTTATGGGTTGGTGCCATCGCATCATTTGCCCCATCATTGTAGCCATCCTCATTTATGTGCAATGCTGGAAATGCATTCGCCAGTACTGCCACCGTATCCTTGCATTCCACCTCATTTTCCTCTTCTTCTCTGGATGTTTCTGGTCTGAATTCTCCTACCAATGTTGTGGATTGCTCTCCTATAATTTTTCCGTCTCCTCCCCCAAATGATAATTCAGCACCACTTTCTTCAGAAGATGCAGAATGCACCCAGAAAAATGACGACGCTGGATCACCACCTTGCAAATTACTGCTGGTAGAAGTTGGAGTATCATTGGCCGCGGCAGGCGTGGAAGTGCGAAGGGAGTTGTAACTGGTGATGAAACCATTGTTGTTGAAGTCATCATCTTCTTCATTATCTTTTTCTTCACCATCATTTCTTCCCAATTTTCCTTGGCAATTGTTGCTGTCATGTGTGGGTTGATTTTCAATAGTATCTTCCCCGTCCTCATCATCAGAACTGGAGCTAAAATAGGTATCGTCGGGTATTGATACTGGACGCGATGATATGCTAGTATGCTGATTCTGTTGTAGTGGGCGTTGCTGCTGCTGTTGGTGGTTGTGCATCGCAGGTGCCGTTGATGCATTGGCGGCTGATGCCGTCTCATCATCGCACGCGTGGTCATCGTGAATAATTGGAGCATCAATACTGGCATTGCTATCATTGTTTACGTCATCATCATGAAGTATGCCACTATTATCGCTATCAATGTCGTCGTCATCATCATCATCATCGTCATCCTCGGCAAAGATGCCCTCCAAGATGCGACGTCGTTCATCGTCCGTTTCCGACATGGAGGTTGGCGCCGATGGAATCGACGGAATGTTGGGAATCGGCATATTTGATTTCACCACGTTATCGAAAGATTAATTGTTGTTGGCTGGCTGGCTTCCGGCAACTACTATGATCCACCCCATCGGCCATCGCCATCGCCATCGTCGTCGTCGAATGAACCGTATCGTATTGAATATTGAAGGTGCGTCCTCATTTTTGGCGGGAAGATGAAAGATACTCATTTTTGGCGGGATGGTAGTTTTGGTGCGCCCACCCATCACCCATCACCCATCACTACCTCTCGCCTCTATCTCGCCCCGGAGCTAGCCGGTTTCGACTAACTGGATTCTGATTCCTTCACACCTCTCTCCTTTCGCTGACGACGGGGATAGGATAAAGGATGATGAGTCCATTCCAGATATGGGGGCATCTCCTCATCCTCATGTTTGTGCTACTACCTTCAACGAGCCTATCATTCATGACATCGATCAAGATGCATGCACACATCATACGCGCAGACACATCACTATTGAGAGGTGGCCTCTTTGGATTCGAAAGGAATGAAAATCCATCAGAATCACTGCAACAGTCGGATAATATTGATTCCGTCCCACAACCATCGACACGAGTTATAGAAATACCCGTCACATCCATCAAAAGGGGTGGATTGCGATTTGCACTTGGCCTACATCTGATTGGTCTTGAACAAGAGAAGGGATCATGGAGACCTAATCAGTCTAGTGACAATGTGTTGGACATGTATTTCATCAAGGATAATTCAGCAATGTTTCAAATAACAATTGACGATGATGCAATCCGTGTAGATAGGAATGGCAAACCGTCGCTTCAATACTTGTTGCAGGAGTCGGTGGTGTTGCATGGTGTTTTGGACGAGTTGAATACACTTTGTTTCGATGGCGAGATTGCGGTAGAAAATCGATTACTACAACTTGAGGAACCGGGGGATGCAATTGAGAAAGCGAGGATGATATTGCCCGCAAGGAGAGCATAGCTGATGTAAGCTTGATCCGGTTGCAAGGTGTGTTGGACACCGGAGGGGATGTGAAACCAATGCATCTAACTCTACAACAAAATGATGAATGAAAGCTGAATGCAATAAACAGTATGATGAACTTTTCTATTATGAATGATACTTCCTACTAATACTATCGAGATGCAAATAATAACTAGACACCGTGACTCGTCTCTCTCTCATTTCTACGTCCGCCTTCTTCCACATTGAAAAGAAAAATAGCCACCATTACGATGAAACACTCAAAAATGAAACTCAGTTTGCTGATCTGTCTGATGAGGCTGGGCAATGTATCCCTGTGCATAATACTGTGCATACGCCGCTGCATTGGGATCGTATTGAGTAGCCATTGCCGCCGCGTCGACATGACCATGAGGATGGGTATAATACTGCTCTGCATATTGTTGCGCTTCCTGATATTGAGGATGGGTTGCATACATCGCGGTAGCCTGCTGCTGATAATACAGATGCTGCTGTGCCTGCTCCTGTGCCTGCTCCAGTGGATTAAGATGAGACGGTGAACGAGTGAGACCGTCCATGGCAGTATTATCTGACTTTGGTTTCGTAGCATTGTACTCCGCGAACTCATCCTGAAAACGTTTCTTATCAACATTCGCCAATTCTTCGTACTTCTTCTTCTCCTCTGCCGACAATGCCCTCCATCGTTGGCCCATGACATGTCCCAAATCCGTAAATTTAATATCGGGAGTTTCGAGGAGTATCCGAGGACGTTCGTCGAGGGTGAAAAAGACATACGGACCACGAGCACGTTTGGGAGCATTCGGATCCTTTTGCTTCTTTTTGTGTTTACCATATCCGACCCCCGCTGCCTCTCTCATTTTGCGATATGATTCCGTCATTGTTCCATTCGGAGTGAAACCAGGGGGTGGAACGTATCCAGATATCTGCGCTTCGTACCGAGCCTTATCCTCCACGGCGGCCAGTTCCCATCGTGACTTCTCCAAGGGAGTAAGGGAAGCATACATGAGTGATGTGAACTTGGAAAGTTGTCCAAAGGTCATACCGGGATTCTCGGCGCGGAAGGCTTCTCGCATGGTGTTTTGATAAATGAGGTAGGCACTCATATCTGTGAACACAGAAAGAGGAAAGTGCGTTATGTGAGAAGCCATATTAGAAGCACTCGAACAAACAACAGCTTTGTCTCCTGCTCACTCTTCTTGGGAGCATTCGCATCCCTCGCAGCACTTCCTTTCTTCGCTTGAAGAACTTGCGCAAATTCAATCGCATCCCCCTTAGTATCATATCCTGGCGGTGGGACATACTCGGCCAATTCAGCCAAATATCGAACTCGATCAGCCTCGGCATTGGCATTCCATTGCTCTTTTTCCTGGGGAGGCATTTCGGCATACATGGCCGAGGTGAATTTGGAAAGCTGGATTGGAATAATGAGCAGAAGATAGAGAATGAGAGACGGCAAGATTATGAATATATTAGCTCGGCACCAAACACAATAATACCAAGACCATTAAATATTAAACACATCATCATCGGCCTACCTGACCAAATGTCATACCAGGATTTTGCAACCGAAATGTCTCGCGCATGGCATTCTGATAGAGTAAATATGCCGACTGATTGCGCTTCGGCGCAGCTGGATCACGAGCTTTTCTCTTGGAGTTGGAGCTCATGCTGTCGTCGAATGATTGTTTGATGGATGATCGTTCCGATTGAAATGTGATGATGATGATAACACAGTTATCTTCGCGGTGGTCTTTGGAGTTCTATGTAGGCTGTTCATTATAAAATCAATGAAAGCGTGGGTGCCCGGGGGTGGGTAGGTAACGACGACGGCGAAGCAAGTGTTAGAACCAGAAATCAATGAGAACATGATTACGTCGATTGCCAGTCGCGAGCACAGCGGGGGGAGCCGATGACGACGATGGCGTCGACACCGATATCATCAGGCAGGCAGGCATAAATCAGCCCATGCCCCATCCGCCATTGCCAGCATGGCGGCAAGACAAAGGGGGAAAGCCATCACCGATCACCCCTGCCCGCCCATGAAGCTGGTGATGCGGCGACGGAGGCGGCGGCGGGCATCAAGGTCGAGAGCAAGCGTAGCGGCAAGCGAGGCGTCACCGCTGTGGGCGGAGCGGCACTGGCAATGACGCCGATGATGGACATTCCCCTTTTCGCATTCACCTGTGTAGCCTTGGTACCAAGGTTGCCGCATGTAAGTACATCCATTATCGTACTCACCTCCAGCCATATCTACCATCGTCAATGAGCGAATGATATTATGGTAGCGACGTCGACGTCTGTGCTGCTTTGTGGCGTGGAAGGAAGAAGGAAGCGAACGCAACGGAAGCACCAATTTGTGCATGCAGCCATGCCGCGAGAAAGCGAGAAAAATCCAAAGAACAAAGAAAGGGCAGTCCTGGGCAGAAGCGGACAGACGCAGATGCAAAGGCCCGACGACGGCTCAACGCACGAAAAGATCTTTTGACGTCACGAAAGAGAGTGACGTGTCCACATACACCCCCTCCGTTCAGAGCAATTTATGCAGCAGACAGCGAACGGATACAAAAAAATCTCCAACTTCTTTCCGACATCCAAAGCGTCACCTCGCCGAATTCTGGCAGAGGAAGAACATGGAAGAACCGAACTCAAAAAGCAAGAACCAAGCAAGAAAAGTTGGGAGGGTTCGGAGTGGACAGTTCATGTGCTTTCCTTGCTTGCTTCCTGCTGGAAGTGGCTGGCTGGTCGGTGGAACGGACATGGCGGAGAGCGTGAATCGGTTGAATCCGCCACCTGCAAAAAGCATGCACAACAACCACCCAAACCGAGCTGCAGCCGAAGCCAAAAGGAGAAGGAGGTTCATTGAGGTTCATTGTTTGGTTCAAGACTCGTGCCAAAGGCAAGCACATCCGTGATAGGTGATCGATATTCGATAGCCCGTGATCCAAATAGATAGGAGTAGATCCAAATCCAGGATGTTATTGATAATACGAAGGTCGGTGTTGAATCTTCCTATTCCTACGCACTCGATATCGACATAGATCGGTAACTATTATTTGGCCCAAGATCACAGATCATATACACATAACGATGGTAGCCACCAAGCTCTCCAGCGCTCTCGTCGCACCGTCCAAGGTGGCCAACTTGTTGGATTGGCGGAAGGCCGTCGGATCCGTCATGGCACTGGACATAACACGTAAAAGTATTGGTATGGCTGTGGCGACACATCCTGATCAGCATGCCGAGGCAATTGCATTGAGACCGATATCACTTGTTGTGCATCAGCCATCGCAGCAGCACCAATATCAACATAGTCGGCAAGAACTGGAGGTGGATACATCCTCATGCAGAACAAGGAAGAATCAAGTATCCAAGGAGTTAATATCTGAACTCGAGGCGGCGGTGCGTCGTCATCGCGTATGTGCATTTGTCGTCCATTGGCCTACGCATGAGGGTCGAATGGGTGAGCAGTGTGGGAAGGTATTGCAAGTTCTTGATTCGGTAATTGATCAATCGAACAGTGTCGTAACAAGGAAGCGACCCTTTACTTTGTGGTCTGCCGCCACCGCCATTACTACCACCTCCAACGATGATGAGCATTCTTCGTCGATAGATGACTACGTCTACTCACCGCCAGACGAATGGGGACGATCGATCCACTTTGCCAATGCACCCGCCTACTATCCCGACATGTATTACAGTTCCAAGAGTATCATTCGAAGACAAGAGTCATTATTATCATCGTCGTCATCTGCTACTACAAGTTCAGAGGCCGCGGCACATGTTCTCAACGAATGGATGAAAAACCACTGGGAGATGGATAGCAAGATGGGATGTGTCATGCCGGTAACGAAGAAGTCCATATCTCACTTTTGTAGACATTCGGTCGATGAATACAATAGTGAGAGGGCTTGTTTGCAATCGGCACTTTTGTAACAGAGAGATGAGAGTTTCATGCCGTCGGTGCACCAGAATGTCGTTTGCGACACAGCGTCCGATTGTCGAGACTCTTTCATGACTTTCAATAGATATGTACATTAAAAATAGAATACACTACACTCAAATTGATGAATGAC
>JALLBK010001204.1:0-16082 GCA_036940085.1 Discostella pseudostelligera
GAGGAGTACAACCCCCAACCACATTACACCATTATCTACCACTTGACCATGAAGTCATGAAGGTAGAGTGAAGGGGCTACACTCGCTACTCTCCTTTCCAAATAGAACAATACCCTAACCTAACATCTTCATTTCAGCCTCTCATCTCGTCACGCACACTCTCTGAATAAGAATGATTCGGCACGTCGCAGCATTCTCCGTCGTCGTCACGATGGCGATGATGTTCGTTGGGGTTGGGGTGGCATTGGCAGCCGATGCCGCCACAACCACAACTCGAGACGACGCAACAGCATCAGCAGCATCGGAAAAAGACCAACTAGTATTGCTATTCCAGAAGTCGGCTGCGTTGGCGCGGGAGACGCTTGCTCGAGCATTGGGCCCGCCTTCCGCAGCGGAGGCGGATGCAGACACCCTTACGAATGGCAACAGCAGCAGCAGCAGCAACAACAATAATAATAATAAAAACGACGACGACGACGACAGCAACGACAAAAATCTCTCGTACGATGGGTCCGACTTAATCGAATGGATCAATTCCAATGGAGGATTCATACACCAAAATGCCCGCATTGGTTTGGATCATACGGGAAAGTATCGTGGTGTCTTTGTCAAGATTGATAATAGCGAGAAGACGAATGAAAATGATAGTGAACGGAGGATAGATGAGGGTATTGAAGAGGGTGACATTATTGCTAGAATTCCTTGGTGAGAGCAGACATCTAGAAGAAAAATGATGTACCAAACTTTGATCGATTCGATCCTATCCACCTCCATTATTTTATCACACTGTCTCACGCAACATTTCTCCGTTATTTGTCCCGCTTGCTCTACTTTTTGGTTTTGATATAATCCATAAAAAATCAGGGATTTGATCATCAAACCGAACGGTTATTCGATACATAACTATTGGAGTTGCGAGGGTAAGGACAGCAAAATTTTCTGTATCGAGTGTTTGAAGTCTATTTTGGTTTTCGTCGTTCGCCTTCGATGTGCAGATCACTTTCGTTTTTAGAAAGCAATCAACCTCTCACGCATGTCATGTTACCTTCGTCCTATTGCCTACTTAAACAAAATTTTGAACAACTTGCAACCGCATCAATTAATGCAATCAAACAAATGATCATCATTAACTTTGAAATAAACAACGCACAGCCATCCACGAATTGTACCGTCAATTTCTACTAGGTGATGAATCGAAATATGCACCCTACATCAACTACCTCAAAAATCAGCCACGAGGGCGAATCCCCTCCGAATGGACCGAGGCGGGAAAACAATTGCTCAATACAATATTAGATCGCCGAACTACTAACAGCAACAGCAACGATGACTCGGAAGGTGGTGGATTGCCACCCCAGCAAAACTTAAAGGGGTACGAAGACACATGGCTTCAAGAATGTCGTGGCGACGATACCCCCCTGGCCCGTGCGGCATTTTATCAATTCACCTCCCGTGACGAGGATACATTAATGGTACCCTTCTACGATATGCACAATCATAGCAATGATCCAAAGAAATTGAATACTATATCGTACAAACCCAAAAAGAAGGGCAGACCATTTGTATTAAGGGCACTTCGAGATATTGCCCCGGGAGAACAAATTTATATTTCGTACAATCGTTGTCATCGATGTTGGTTTGATGAAGAGTATACAGGATGTACATCGTATAGTCATTATGGGACAAGTGAGGTATTTGATGTGTTTGGGTTTGTGGAGGATTTTCCGCAAATGTGGAAGTTTCGTATGAATGTTGATGATGAGGAGGAGCAGGTGCAGGGTAGACCACCACATTGGGATGAGCTTAATTTCTGTTTGGAGAGGTCGGAGGATGATGACATGCATCTTGTGGTATCGTTTGGTGATAATTACGTTACCGAGGGAGAAGAACCGAGTGAGGCAAATGTAAAATATTTGGCAGAGCAATTGATACGCTTGAATGAGCTTGAGAAGTCGATGAAAACTGATGTTGAACTGATGAAGACGATGCCGAGTTATGAATGGGATATGGCGTGGACTTACCATCAGGCATTGATGACATCAATATCGGCAGCGATGCTGGCGTCGGGTTACCTTCACGATTCGGGAACTGATAGCATAGGTGGAGGCCGGGATGAACTGTAGATGTTGGGAAGCGCCATGAAAATATCCGAGGCTCGTGGCTACGATGACGACATAGGCGTGCGAATACTTTGTTTCATGATAGATGAGTCGAAATTGAAAGGAGTGTACGCCGCGCTAGATTTATAGCATTAAATGGTTAAAGAACATCTATTCATATCACTATTTCTCTCCTGCAATTTGTCGATAACTTTCCGATCGAACCGAACAATAGTTGATAGTAGCAATTCGGTTCAATTCATCCCTTCGAACTGCTCCCAAGACATCCGAACAGTAACGCACTATTGTAGAGTGACAATCGTCATCTTCCTCCATAGCATGAATTACGTAGTCAAATCCTAATTCCTCATTATTTTGAGCTGCCGCCGTCGTCGAACCAGCTCGAAGAGTACTACTCCATGCCAATTGTTTGTCATCACTGTTGCCACCGCGTACCACAACCGACGATGAACTACTGACTGATTTCCTCTCCATTTCCAACTCATGACAAATAATGTCGATCACATGTATCGCCGTACGCGCCCACAATGCATAGTGATGCAGCACTTCCTTCTCACCACGTACTTGCAATTTGGCATTGCGCTTATTGCTAAATTTCGGATATGATATTTCATCTTGTAGGTCGGCAGTATCCTGAGATAACGAGGTGGGATACTTCGACAATGCACGAGATGTAACCTCGAGGAGGAGTTCCATGGCATGGCGTTCATTGCGTAGGCTAATGGGATAACGAATGTCTTGACATGTGCGTATGGATGCAGCACCACCACCCAACGATGACGATGTTGACGATGTTGTCGAACCCATCATGGCCGACACTGGCATGCCAAACAATCGTTGCGCCACGTAGCTAGTACTACTACTACTACCGCCGCCGGCGCTGCCACTATTGCCATATCCACCGGTCCCAAGTCGTCCTCCAAAGGTGATCCGGTCAAGCTCGCTCGAATTGCACGCCAGCACACGAAGCACGCTCAATAATATGCGAGTATTTTCATTGTTGGACACGCAGACTCGTACGCGCTTCACAGAATAAATTGATCGTCGGGGTGAAGGATGACCAATAGTAGCAGTACCAGCTCCTCCTTCTATCCCCACACCTCTACTACTACTATGTCCACCGCCGCCTCCTCCTCCCATTAGAGCTTCAGTGAGTGCCATTGTTGTAGATGGATCATTCATGGAGGACATGTTCTTAATGATGTCTGTTGACCAAGACAGGGACAATGCGGAACTCATGGCGACGCCCGGTGCGTTGGTTGCCGCTGTTGATGACGCTTCTGTTCCTGCCCCCGTCACCGCCGCCGACGCCAACGAGTGAAAGCTCAAACCATCCGCAGTAGCAGCACCATCTACTCCCGTGCCGCCCCCGGCCACTCCTCCACCCATCTCAGTAGCAGCAGCAGTAGTATTACTATTCACGGCTGTAGTCATCGTCGTATCCCCCCGAGACCAAAATGCCAACTTTTTCTCCCAGCACTCTCGATCAAATACTTTATTTTCCGAATTGCAACCACTACCCGTACTTTCCGTACCACTCGCCGTCAAAGAACCTGTGCTACTCCTTACCACCTCCATTCCCTCTCCCTCCATCTCCAAAATCAAATCCATACCCAACTCCAACGGCACCTCATTCGGACAAAATCCATCCACCTCCACATTCTCTTCCACACAAAATCCATAATTCAATAAAAAGCGATGATTGCATTTTTGACCATACGAATCATACACTTCCGCCCCCCTGGGTATGCATTGCAATGTCGTAATTGTAAATGCCTCGCTCTCTTCACAATATGTCCATCGTGTCTCCCGTGGTCGATAATGATTCAACATATCCGCATGTGGAACTAATGCCGAAGTACGATGACCATTGATGAGTAAGCCGAAATTACGGGAACAGACAATCATTCTTGCCCATTGAAATTCCTCTAGTGTTGCAATCTCAGTAAATTCGGGTGCGATCGTACAAATACTCTCATAATCCTGCTGGATGGCATCTAACCGTTCCTTGATCTGATGTAATAAATACGATCCTCTCAAATATTCCAATTCATACTCTTTCCAAAATATAGGCATATTGCGTAATTTCTTGGGTAATATTTCATAGTAGGGCGCAAAGAAACTATGTGCGCCGTGTGTTTTTCTATCCCAGAGGAGGTAGATCATGAGAAATATATGTTTGGGTGCATCCAATTCAATGTCGGATAAGAAGATTTTGCGTCCGATTGGCGTGGATTGACCCATTTCTACGGTGATTAGACAGGATTTGGGAATGGAGATTATAGTAGTGTGAGGTGGTAAGGTGGTGAGGGCGTGTACTCCTCGCATTTCTTTGGAGCCATCGTCGTAGTCTTCTGACTCTTCTTCTTCTTCTTTCTCGACGACTTCGTAGGTTTGATGGTGACGATGATTCTTGCTGTTGGATTTGTTGCTGCTGTTTCTGTTGTTGTCATGATGGTGATGATCCAGTGACATCAATGCAACATCCTCACCGCCATCTTCGGATAGCTCACCAGCATTTGCATCCTTCTTTTCTTCTGCACCATCATTATCCTCTTCTTTTTCATTATAGGCATCAACGTCTTCAATAGATTGGCTGGTATTTTGAGCACGCAATTCCAGAAAGGGAAATTGCGCACCATTGTGTAGGAGCCACCGTTCGAAGAGTTGGAATTTGTCATACTCCTCTACTTGATGTGGTGGTTTCATGTGTTTGGTAGAGTTTCGTGTAGCATGAGGGTTGCCGTGACTGTTGATGTCGGTGTCACTGTCTATCATATTATTTTCTAGGCTAGAATTCATTGATGTGGACGACGATTGTTGGTATTGTCGAAAGTTCGAAGGCGGTGGTGACTGGTGACTACGAAAACCAGACCTACGACGGGGATGGAGGCGGCCATAAAAATATACGTTGTTGACGATACAGAACGAAAGAGTGAGTTGAGACCTATTGAGGGCACCGATCCACGGGAAAGCAACCCCACTCACGCTTTCGACCAATCACTAGTTCAGTAGAACATAAACTAAATAATAGAACTCGCTCTCCTACCACCTAACATACCGTCGCCGTCGGAACATCGACATAGATAGTCATGAGTCATGGTCGGTGCACGTGATGTGGGCTTATGTGGTGAGCGAAGTATCGCCAAAGATCGCGGATCACCCGCCAAACGTCATCGCTTCCAGCCAGAAGTCTGCTGCCACGTGGATGAAAGTCTTTCCGCCAAAATTGAGCCACGTGGGAAGTTCACTTCTCCACAAAGCTGGAGATCGTACGAAGAGTGGATAGCAAAGGCAACATTACGCTCTCAAACAGAAAAACGATCATATATTGAATTCATGTTAAGTAACCATGGGTTCAATTAATTATAATATGCATTTACACCTCTCAAATGATGTAGGTTGTAATTTGGGTTGCTTTACAAATATCCACCAGGTTGTCTCAACATTGACAACAACAAATAAACATCGATTATTAATAAAGAGACTGATGATGCCGTCGCCCCGACATTCTCCCTTTCGTTACCATTCCCATGTAGCATTGGTTGTTGTTTATGACTGGCAACAACATTCGATAGCAATAACATTAAGTAGTACAAGGCGTGGGAGTCCCAATTGTGGCAGGAGTAGTTGTCGTCGTCGAAGTAGGAGTAGTCAAGGTCGTATATGCAGCAAGAATGGAGGCTTGGGCAGCAGCAATAGCAGCAGCAGTAGTAGTTGGGACAGCAGATGCCGAAGAAGTCGAAGCAATTATATCTGTCGAATAAGCTTGTAATTCCAACATCAATGCCGAACTGTGCTCTTGTAATTCACATTGTCGTTTGTATAATTGACCGTATTCGCGTAATATCGCCTCTCGCTCTTTGGTTTGTTGCATGTTTTGTTGATGCTGATGATGATGATAGTGTTCTTGTTGCTGGTGGTGGATGCGCCTATGATGACGATGGTGCCGATGACGACTTAACTGGTATTGTTCTTCCGGCGGGGTAATGATAATTTCGGACATAGGTCGATGCCAACGATGACGACCTCGACGATGATGATATTCATCCTCCCGATTGCGTTGACGATGGCTATTACTGCGATGACCATAACAGCGACTATCTGGACTGTCAACACGTTGAACAGGACCATATTCATCGTATTCCATCGTCGGGAATGAATCCTCTTCCTCGTCGTCCTCGGTCTCATCTCCCTCATCTGATGAAAACGAACGATCATCAGCATATCTACTTCCCTTCGTACGCAAACGCGATCGACTGCCAATATGATGGCTGTTCGATACGAACACATCATTGTCGACGACGTTGGTGATTGGCCCAATTTTTTCCAACGAACTCACAATTGACAACCCTCTCCTTCTCTTCGTCCGTGTAGGTAATATATCTCCACCATCACCAACGCTACTTCCATCTTTACTGCTACGACCGCGACTACTGCCTCCTCTGTGCTTCCTTTTCTGTTTGCCTCCTTTGCTCTGGCTACTAGAATGCGGACTACGTATCCTATTCTTGTTCATCGCCTTCTTCACGCTAACATGGTTTCCATCAAGATAGCCATCGAAACGAGCGCTCCTACTAGATTGGTCAGAATACGAATCGACAGTTCCAATATCCACCTCTTCCTCTTCTGTACTAGTCTCATTCACGTCTTCCTCGTAATCCTCATCACCCTCTTCCTCCTCCCTATTAATTCTGTCCCAGGTGTATTCATCCTCATCTGTTTCACTATCGGTGGATTGCTTCCACAACTGTCGGGCAGTGTTGCCACCACCACCCTCATTACTTCCACCTCCGCCTCGTCCACCTCCTCCTCCTACTTCTCGTGCCCGCGAACCTCCATCCAGACTATCCAATAAATCAATCTGTTCATCCCCAAGAGTGCTCTTCACACCAATTTTATATTTGGTATATTGCTTTCGTTGTCGATTCCACCAATCACACAACGATTTGTATTTTCCATTCTCTATAGTGCGGGTTAATACATCGTAGGATCCATATTTGGTAATGAAGGATTGTAGTTCGGAATATCGAGTCTTCCATTGTTCGATACGACTGTTGGGATTGGGAATTGGATTGGGATTGGAGTAGTTGGGTGAAAAGTTGGCAGTAGTGGAAGAGAGGGGACGTGCTGCACGATGGGGTAGAGATCGTTCATGAAGTTCCATCATTTTCTTGGCCTGGATGGCATTCTTGCGACGAGTGTTGGCAGCTTTTTTGGCAGATTCGTTGACAACAGCACCACCAGAACCAGTACCACCGGTACCACTGCCGCCACTTTTGTTCTGACTTGTAATGCCACACAATCCCAAACTGGCCAATTTGGCCTCATTTCGTTGGATTTTCTGCAGTCGTAGGAGCTCATAGTCGGACAAACCGTCAATGTTGGTGCCAGGGTGGAGGGATGCTATGAGTGATGCACGATCAAAAGACGTCGCCAATGAGGATGATGCCGCTGTGGTAGTGATTGCTGTTGTGGTTGCGGCCAGGTCGTCAGATGAAGATGATGTGGAATCATCATCGTCGCTGTCATCATCCTCATCACTGTCAGAGTCATCGCTGCTCGAAGAATAATTAGCATCAGAATTTTTCTGAAGCTTGGATGGATGATGTTGATGACTAGGATGGTGCTGTAGCTGTTCGCCGAGGCGGTGGCGTTGGTGCTGGCGGCCATCCTCCTCCGCCTCCTTGACCTTGACTGCGTCTGGCGATACAAACTTTCTTGCTGTCGAGGCACCTGATTTACGACGCGGCGTTAGTTGATGAACGGCCGCGACGGATACCTTTGGATGATGGAATGGTGGCATTGTTGTTGGGATTGGATCAAGTCTCATGATGGTGGGAGGGGTAATTGCTATTGCCGACGCCGACCGCCGACGGCCGACATGGTTGGATTTTGTGGCGGTGGCGGCGGGTGGCGGTGCATGCGTAACTTTTGGATTTAATTTGGCGCCAAAATAGGCAAAATGATGCGTTGGAAGGAGTCGCTCGATAATCGCCAAACTATTGCCACGTGTACCTTCATTCCTTTTTTCACTTCGCGACAAATTTCATGTTGCATCCCCATGTATTTCTTCTCTATCTTTGACGAACACCACCAAAACATAGACGCAATTCACCATGGAATCGGAATAAAGTCTATCGATTATCGATTCATTCATATCATTATTCGATACCTCGTCTCAATCCGTCCCATCTTTCGTCGTATCCTGCACAATAATTTTCCAAGATGAGGACTTTGGCGCAGTCCTAACGGGCTGCCGATACATTATTTCATATGAATTGAGAGCGAATCTTCTTCATTTCTTCCAGCGGCAGAGAGAACCTCTACGTCTACGACATTCATTCATCAACCCATATCGACATCCCAGCTATATACTTACACCAACCTACTCCTACTGTGCCAATTTTTTGAACTCGATGAGCAATAATGATAACAACAGCATCCATTGTCGATATTCTACCCACATCTGCTTGGCAGGACGAAACAACTTCTGCCAATGCTTCGTCGATACATGATACTGATATCTCTGAAGACGAAGAAGAAGTGGATGCCGAAACTCCCTTCCATCAGCTCATGAATCGCGGAAACTTTCTCCGTCAGCTTCGTCTGCTTGCATTGGCGGATGAATTGGAACGCCAGCATTCTACAACAAACAACAAATCTGGTAATCATCGTACTACTACCGTCGCACACTCTGGTTTCAACGAAGAGAAGAAGGACGACGATGAAGATAACAACTCTTCTCAATATGAAGATGAGCAGCTATTGCAAGAAGATATTATCCATACTCTATCCACCACCAATGAAACAATGCTCGACTACAATTCCTACCTTGGCCATCAACGCTACTATGATGATTTGAAACATGTCGATATTAACTACATCGATTATGGACACATTGGAAAGAACAATATTTGTGGTGGTGGTGAGTGGTGGTGGTGCATCATCTTATGCAGAGGGTGGTTGTGATGGCGGTGGTAGACTCGTCGTCGAACAACGCAAAAGTTTAGGCAAGGGTGGGTTATGTTGGGATGCGGCATTTGTTCTTGGAGAGCATGTGATTCATCAGGCAGAGGAATGGAATCATGGTGTTGAGAAGAAAACGACGACTCGTCCATTGAGAGTAGTCGAACTTGGTTCAGGCACCGGCCTATGTGGAATGATGGTGGCCAAAGCTGTCCAATGTCATGTGGAAATTACCGATTTGCCCGAGTTGCTTGATTTGATGAGTGCAAATGTGGAACGTAATTTCGGCAGCGGTAATAATGATGGTACTACTACGACTACTCCAACTATTATTCCCGAGGTGGATATCAACGACCAAAAGTCCATGGGTACCATCTCGAGCAGAGTACTACGATGGGGCATCGAATCGGATTATCAAGGTGCACCCTACGATTGCATCATTGGTGCGGACATTGTTACTAATTTGTATGATCCCGTCGCATTAGCGCAAACAATCCATGCTCTGAGTGGACCGAACACCAGCATCTATATTTCTGGGAAGGCGAGACTTGACAAACCGCACGAAGAGTTTGATGTAGAAATGCAGCGGTTGTTCAAGTCGGTGAAGAAGATTCGGACCGATGAGATTCATAGTCGACTGAAGAGTCCGAATGTGTTTATTATCGTTGCTGAGGGCAAGCGTTCAATGTAAGATTTCTGTGCTCTCGCGACTTCTTGTTACCCTTAAAAAGACATCGTGGTTTCTGCCTCGAAAGTGAGGTTCAACAATGAGACGATCGACGATCACCGACAGGAAGTGTCCCAACCTTAATATATAGAATTGATTGATCATTTACATATATTGTTGTTATTTCTATTGATTGAGGATGATTATGGAAATGGAGAATGGGGCGATCGTATCATCAATCTCCGCTCTCTTGCATCTTGCATGCTACTGTCGCCTCGCTCGTTTCAGCTACGGAGGAAGGCATGCTCATGTCGCTGCATCAATCATCATGATCAGTTTGCGATGGTTTCGGCAGTGCTACTGCTCGTCGGCGCCATCTTATTCTCAGTTCCTCCTACAGCTTCAGCATTTTGCTATTCGGGCTCAATCAAAAGGGCGACGCCACACTTTAATCATGCCAGTACTACTAGTCAATCTACAACTACTCTGAAAGTATCGGAGCTGCACGTGCCTGGGTATGCACAAACTAAACTACCATTCCTTCATCCTGATGACAACAGAGGGCGAGGGAACAACATTGCAAGCACTACAACGACAACCATCTTCCATGAACGATCGTACCAACCAAATGTTGACTACATATCACAAGTACCCCACCAAAATGGTCACTTGATTCATAGAACTACCACCCCTATCTTCACTCCTCAGGAATGTCAATCAATAATTAATGAAGCAGAAGCAAAAGCCAACGAGATGGGTTGGACAACGACACGTCATGGCAATTATCCCACCACGGACTTACCAATCGTCGAGCTACCTACAACATTGGAATTCTTAAAAGTGGCATTAGTCGAACGAATCTACCCACTATTAAGACAACAATTTCGTGAATTCTTACCTGACGGTGGACAGAATTTACGTGTGGCCGATGGATTCATTGTCAAATACGATGCGTTGGGTGGTCAGATGGAACTAAAACCCCATCGTGATGGATCGGTACTATCCTTTAATGTTGCATTGAATCCAATGTCGGAATTTGAGGGTGGAGGAACGTGGTTCCAATCATTGAATGGCCCTGTAAAAATTGATCAGGGAGAGATTGTCTCACACTCGAGTTCGTTGTTGCATGGTGGACAGGGTATAACGCGGGGAAAGCGGTATATTATTGTTTGCTTTGTTATTTTGGAGGGGTATGATTCGTGGAGTATGAGGTTTTACAATCAGGTTAGGAATTTATGAGAGGTGGTCGGCATTGGTCTACGTGCTGTCGGCGTTGATTATACTCTCTTTCAACAATGTTACACATTGATTAACACTTGAGGCCTACATTACGTTATAACATATACCAAACAGTCTAATCCCTATCTGTGAAGTCTCGGAACAATTCCCATAGTTGGCCAAGGATACTACTCGATCCTTCACCGGCTTCGGGCGTTGGTGGCAACTCGGTTGCATTGTCTCCACCACCGTCGTACGTTGAAAATGTTGTTCCATCGTCTTCGAATAGATCATCATCACTTATTGTTGACTCGTCTAAGTCTGGTTCATCATTCATAGTATCTTCACTACTACTTGGATGTTGCGAAGAAGTGTAATCATCCTCGATGGTAGAAAATGTTGTGCCACCATCATTAATTTCTGAAGACGATGCTGATGCTGATGCTGATGACTCTATTCCCGAAGGCATGATACTAGACTCGCCCCCATACGCTGCATCCCCGAACAAGGACTCGGAAGATTCTGGATCAGACGACGACGAAGGCACACCGGCAGAGGAAGCGATGGTGGCATTGCGATCGGCCTCAATTGCGGCATCACTGGCCATGGCAGAACCTCCTGATTCGCCACCACCATCACCAACCACACCATTCTCTCCGACCCCTGCTGGCCCTACTGCTGCATCAGCTGCATCGCCATCGGCACCGGCACTAGCATCGCCACCGCCACCACCCATTATCGGAACTCCCAATCCAATACCACCACCCCTAGGAACATGCCTAGCAATCTCACTCACCATTCTATCCGGAGGCATACTCTGCAACCAAACCGTACCCGGTCCTGTCAAAGTCGTAACAAACAATCCCTCTCCACCAAAGACTACATTGGCAAATCCTGTCATGGTCGTGACATCATATTCGACTGTCGATGTCATGCAAACGAGACAGCCACTGGAAATACGTAATTTCTCTCCAGGACGCAAGTCTCGTTTCACGACGGTGCCGAAGGCCTGCAGAAAGACTGTAGAACTGCTACTCTCTCCTATTCCTTCTTCGTCCAGTTGTCCTGCTTGCAAAGATTGCAAAATAAACCCCTCGCCACCAAAGAATCCTCCAGTGAAGGTTTTGACAAATGCCATTTCCATAGTAACATCGTGTGAGCCAGCAAGATAGGCACCCTTTTGACAAATTAATTTGGAAGATGGGTAGGTGGATAAATCGAATTTGAGAATTTTGGCTGGAAAATCGGTCCCTAGGCAAATGGTTCCATAATATGGTCCATCATCTCCTCCTCTTGCATTAGTTTCGGGAGGAATATATCGAAAATCTGAAATCATTAAATTCTGTCCAGTCATTACCCTTGTCAATCCAGTTTGAAAGGCTGATGAATTTGATGATGATGATGATGATGATGATGCTCCCATGGAAGTTTCCATAGTAACACCTTGGCTCATGTAGAGCATAGCACCACTTTCGGCACGTAGTATTTGATGGGGATATAATTGTATTTCAAGAATGTGTGATTCTGAACCAGAGATTTGGGATTGGGTGGTAAAGTCGATCGGGGCTAGTGGATGATGATCATCAGAGGTTGTAGCTGTAGGAAGAAGATGATGATTTGGTTGGGATGATGATGGCGTCATGGAGGAAAAGTAACGGTTTAGATTACTAGGATGGCAGTGATGGCTACGATGATAATGATAGCATCGATGAAGCGGTGACGATGATAATGGCGTCGACAACGACAAACCCCCGCGTCTTGCAATTGTTGATGCTATTGCAGCTCTTGATTTCGACAGCATTGATGATGAAGAAGCTGAAGAAGCAGGTGGTGATGACGACGACGACGACGACGACAACAACGGCAAGCAAACACCTCCCGTCCGCCTCCTATGCCGTCGTAGTCGTAGCAGCAGCCCCCTGGCAGATAGGAGAGGCGACGACATCATTGTGTGTTGCGCTTTTACTAAACTATTACTAATACCTCGTGCTGGTGTTGCAACCATCATCAGGATGGTTCGTCATTGCCGAAGGCGAAGGTCGTCGGAGACGAAGTGAATGGCAAGCACCACCAACAATCTTTCCCTTTACGCCACATAGGGATACACTCTTGGACCTTGGATTTTGGATTGTATCGGAGACGGAAATGGCGGGAAGTGCAGAGGAAGATACTTAAGGCGACGAAAAATGCAAGAAAAGATACTTAACAAAGTAACATGATCTACTTAATGAAGAACGGGCTCCCACCACCGAACCACCATTCACCACCACCGACCCACCGACCACCACGTACCACCATTCTAGATACCCTTCTACCATTGACCATGACCGCCGCCGCCGCCGCCCTCTCCCCTACTATCACCTATCCAAGAACCTTCCGACAACTCGGGCATGAAGCTAGACACACAGAGACAATCATCCCTAATTTACAATAATGTCGCTGCGCTATTACATTGGCAGGTGGTGTCGGTTAGCCAAGTAAGAACTCAAGGGCCGAGGCCCGATGCCACCTTGCGCAATATGCGAACAGTATCCAGCACCTGCCTCCGAATATGCACCATCACCACATAATCGATGTTGCTACAAAACAAAGAACTCTTTACAATATTTATTGTGATTGGCAACGGCCATCACATTCTACTACGGATTTCAGAGGTCATTGTTATCCAATCCAACAAGTGATCCTGTACACAAGCACACAAAACGAAGTTTGTATTCGATATCAAATTACAGCGAAATACGCATCCGCAACCACAACAACCACAATGGTCAAAACTACGAAAGACGACGAGGGAACCGCAGCAACACTCCCATTCTCCGGAACGCTATTGGTCAAATAATGTAACAGAGGATGGTGTACCAATTTGCGAAGTGNTTTCGCTGTGGTCGATTTGGGATAAGAAACAACGCAATAACTTTAGTCCAACGCAACTTAAATGCAGCCACTCCGTGATAACAAAAGTAGAAAGACTTACCCTGAAATAGATTCGGGGACTTGACTGGATGAGGGTGGGCTGTTTACGCAATGGGAGCAGACTCGTAGTATTGAGTGGGAGCAGAAGCAGTCATATGATAGTAACGATAAAATGACGACGTACCTCGGAGGAGAGTAAGTTGGTGGATATGAAATACTACTACTGTTGGGAGGATCAGCGGTTGACATGCAACACAAATCATCCAACCCAATGGATAGCACGTCGATACATTCCGCTGAAGTAACATCGTATGAAATTGCCGACAGAGCGATATATCCACACGTAAATTCATCCTCCATCCCTTGAAGTTGAACATCGTCAAGGACAACACCATCTTCCCCACAGAGCCAGCATTTTGAACTGTGAACATCTGGATCACGACAACAGAAAGCTTCAAGATCTTGGAACGAAGTGCAATTTGCCGATGTCATTTCAAAATCCGCCACCGCGTAAGCTACCTCTGCACAAGTAATCCCTTCTAACCCTGGTACTACAACATCACCAAACAACGCAGTGCCCTGACAGATACTGCATGTAGATGCCTCGGAGGGACAACATAGTGCCTCTGCAGATTTGAATAGTTCGCATTCATCAGAGTCTGCTCCTACTAGCTCAGCTGGTCCAATGATATCTTCACAGGTCGTCCCAGCTTCGTATGGAATTTCCATATCTTCACGGACTTCTCCACTATTGCAAAAGTTACATGTTGCATCTATCTGAGAGCCGTCGTCAGTGAACATCGACGTCGATGCACTATTCAGAACAGGAAGGATCATGTTGAGCGAATACAATATTATGGATCAGCGGAAATTTCATCGATACAATCATTCATGATAACAAAACGAGAGAAGACGTACCTTGAAAAGGAGGGAGTAGGTGGCGGCGAAGGAGAGAAAGTAGGAGGTGGCGATGGGATACTGATAGGTGGATCCGTGGCTCCAGGGCAGCAACTATCGACATAATCAGCGCGAAGACCCGAGCATTCTTCCGAGGTACTCTCATAAAAAACCGCATTTAATGCTACTATACCACACGTCAATCCCGTAGCATCCCCTGGAATTTGAACATCATCGAAAGATTCGTCACCAGCATCACCACATAAGTAGCATGGACTGTTAACAGTGTCGGCATCGGGACAACAGAATGCTTCCGCCACTTCATAATTAGTGCAGTTTTCAGAGCCAATGTCAAATAATCCAGCTTCATAGGCTACATATCCACAACTCTTTCCCGCGGTTCCTGGAACGATGAAATCTTCATTCAACTTGGCTCCCTTGCAGATACTGCACGTCGATGCCGCCGATGGACAACAAAGCGCCTCGGACAATGTATAAGCATCGCACAATTCAGAGGACGCATCTACAGTCTGAGAATAGATGACATCATCTGCACAAGTCACTCCATCGAGTTCATCAAGTGGGATTTCAACATCTTCACGGATATCGACACCATCACNCATCTGCACAAGTCACTCCATCGAGTTCATCAAGTGGGATTTCAACATCTTCACGGATATCGACACCATCACAAATATTGCATGTTGCTCCTGATGGAGAGTTGTCGGAGATGGCAGGCGTCGATATAATACTATCCGGAACAAAACGATGTGGAACCAACACAAAATCAATCAGCGGGCGTTTTTATCGATAAGCATACGATCAATGATAGTAACAAAGAGACAATACGTACCTAGAAAGGAAGGTGGGTGGTGGTGACGAAAAAATGCCCGGTGGACTAGTTGATGGCGCTGGATCGTATTCATCAGGACAACACAGCACTTCCATCACCTGAGCATCCGTGCAATTTTGGGATGCAATGTCAAAATTCTCCCCCACATAGAGAGCAAGCATTCCACAAGTCACTCCGTCTGTATCTGGAATTTCAAGATAATCATACAACACTGGGCCCTGACAGATAGTGCATGTGGATGCAACATCGGGACAACAGAGCGCTTCCGAATACTTTAGACTAAGGCACACCTCATCATCTTCGTCGTAAGCCGCGGCAGAGAGAACAACATCTTGGCATGTTACTGTTGTACCTTCCGAGTCTGAAATTGGGATGACGACATCACGATAATCGGAGCCAGCACACACTTGGCAGGTGTCCGCCACCACAGCTCTGGGAAGGAGGA